>WKLE02003353.1:0-53243 GCA_014885115.2 Asterionellopsis glacialis
AATCATTGAGTGGGATACTAGTAGTAAATAGTCATCCTTTCTTGATAAGGAGTGATACCTTTTATCAACCCAGCAAATATCATAAAAAAAGGCTACTCTTAATGCTTACTAGTATCTCCTATTAATGCATCTCCTATCACAAGAATGCAACACAACAATGAATATTTTCATCCACAATACCAATTTATTTAATATTGTGAAAAGAGCACTTACAGAAGAAGACAATACCCTGGGTAGTTAGTACCAATATAGGTCTTTGGAACAGGACTTTGGATGAAGAAGGTTTACTATTTTTCAGCATCATCATTATGAGCATGCTGGCTGGAGAACACACCATGTTTTGTTAACATGAAAATTCACCTGTTGAAAGATTCAAGTGTGTACAATGGTCATACAAATTTACTATCCAAACAACACAATCTTGGAACTTTGATACTCCATGTGGGAACACCACTGCAACATGACATATCAAAGATACCTACCACTGTAATATGTGAATCCACCTGTTGAAAGATTCAAGTGTGTACAATGGTCATATACAAATTTACTATCCAAACAACACAATCTTGGAACTTTGATACTCCATGTGGGAACACCACTGCAACATCATGACATATTAAAGATACACCTCCTACTGTCATTGCATTACTATGAAGAACTCTAATCATAATTCTACTCAAAACATGATTTTCTGGTGCTTTCCAATGATACTATAATATAGGAAACTGTTTTTTGACCCCTTAAACTTTCCTTTTGGCACATCCTCCTCCTCAAGATCATTTATTCACCACCACCACCATTTCAGCAATTCCAGTGATTGTTACAAATCTACTACATGATGCACTATACACCATTACAACCACACACACACGCACACACAATTGCAAATGCCAACCCACAGTGCAGTGCAGTCAGCCACACAGGAAGAGGGCTCAGTCAATTATTCAAGGAAATAAACACTATCCATACTTGCTATTTATTTGAATTATGATTTTTAACCCCCAGAGCATAGCAAGGAAGGGAATGGAAAAGGCCAAATCGGCAGGCGGCCGAAAGGCGTTTCGTAGATAGAGGGGCGGGTCCATCATCCACGCAGAACATGAATTTGTTCTTACGTACTAGGGTATTCCGTATTCAGTCATATTTGGTACGATATACGTAAAGAAATGTAGGAAACAATTTAACGGTCGAGCATTGCTAGGAAAATGGTCATAGAGAGGGCGCGCCATTTTTTTGTGGATGGAAAGAGATCTGGCGGGTCTTTGTGCGAGAAACAAAAGTGTGGTATTGTGTGTTTGTTGAAAACTAAAGACAACTACGAAGAACGACGAAGGACGATTCCATTTGCGACACACTCTGCATTGCAGTGCACGCCATTCGAAAGACGGAGAGAATAACCACAACCTACCTACTTTTTTTTTCAAGTATCGTTTTTGATTTTATTTTGTTTTTGAAAAAACCCAACTCTTGTCACATTCGTCGTCATGTCATCATCATCTGGTACTGGACAACAACAAGATTCAACCGGTACATCTACTGTTGCTGCCAATAATACTTCCGCGGCCAATAGCAATAATAATGTAGCAGATGTACTGGAAGAACGTTTAATCGATGCTGAATATAAAATATGGAAAAAGAACACACCTTATTTGTATGATTTTGTCATGACGCATTCCTTAGAATGGCCATCGTTGACATGTCAATGGTTGCCTAATCCCAAGGAAACTACAATCGTTGCCAGTGCAGACGGTGGCAGTGCTAGTAAAACCATGGAACACTCCTTACTCTTGGGTACGCATACAACCGGTGAACAAAATTATTTGATGGTGGCATCTGTGCATTTGCCGAAACAAGATGCTGTCTTGGATTATAGGTCATCTTCAGGTGGGACGACTGGTGGAACAGGCACAGCAGCGGCAAACAATGCAACAGCAACGGCAACGAATGCTACAAGCAGCAGTGCACTAAAACATTACGATGAAGATAAAAAGGAAGTTGGTGGATTTGGTCATTCAAGCAGTGGTAATGGCAGTGGGACAGCCTCTGTAGGTAAAATTGAAATTAAAATGAAAATCCGTCACGATGGTGAAGTCAATCGTGCAAGATATATGCCACAAAATCATTTCATGGTGGCCTCACGTGGACCCAATCCCGAATTGTATATATGGGATTTATCAAAACACCCATCCTTTCCACCGGACGATACCAATGACGATGGTAAAACATCACCCCAACTTATTTTGAAAGGTCACGATCGTGAAGGATACGGATTGGCATGGTCTAAATTAACACAGGGACGTTTAGTGAGTGGATCGGAAGATCAAACCCTGTGTTTATGGGACATTAACGGAAATTCTATGTCAAGTGGCAATGGACGACAAGAACAACATGCTATATCTAAATTTTTAGGACATACAGATGTTGTAGAAGACGTTGATTGGCATCATCGTGATCCCAATATGATTGGTTCTGTAGGTGATGATCGTCAAATTATGATTTGGGATTCTCGTGAAAAGAATGCTAAAAAGGCGGTTCATCGCGTTACCAATGCACACGAGGGTGATATTAATTGTATTGCATTTAATCCTGTCAATGAATTTGTATTAGCTACAGGAAGTGCGGATAAAACGGTTGCCCTGTGGGATATGAGAAATTTGAAATCGTAAGTTTATTCCATGCTTTGTTTGATTGATTGTTTGATTGATTGATTGATTGTTTGATTAATTGAGTGATTGTACACTCATAAAACCATGACGTGTATCATCTTCCCTCTCGTTCTCACCCTCCCCAATTGCCTCACTATATATAATATAGTCGTCTTCAAACATTAGCTGGTCATACAGACCAAGTATATCAATTAGAATGGGCACCCTTCAATGAATCTATATTAGGATCATGTGGTGCAGATCGTCGTGTAGCTGTATGGGATTTATCACGTATCGGTACAGAACAAACACCCGAAGATGCCGAAGATGGTCCACCCGAATTATTATTTATGCATGGTGGTCATACATCCAAAGTGAGTGATCTAAGTTGGAATGCCAATGATGAATGGACGATATCCTCCGTCTCGGAAGATAATGTATTACAAATTTGGAATATGGCAGAAGAAATTTATACGCCCGAAGAAGAAGATGAAGATGAAAATGAAATTTCGTCGTCTGGTGGTGCTGGTGCTGGTGGTGCTGCAAATGAAGATCAATTGTTGGGTGATGATGAATTGGAATAATACATACGAATGCATCATGCGTATATACAACTCAAACGAAATAAAACAAAAACAAGCAGCGAAACCAAAAAAAATAATGGATGGATGGATGAATTTGAGTTTAGAAAAAACAAGGAAAAGAAGATTGGCCTTTTGGATATAAAGAGAAAAAAAATAGTCTTTCGAGGAGAGGCTCATATGCATTTAGTACACAAAGCAAGGGGGAAATATATAAGTTAAAATAAAGAAGGTACAATAAGAAAGGACTTTTCAATAAAACAATAAGGGAAAGGCAATTGTAACTCTGTCATGACATTATGAACAAAACAAACCAAGGAATAATGAATTATGTAGTAAGGAATTATATCGATATATTATGGTATATATGAAAAGGAATGGTTTTCCTTTTTATTTCATGTTACAACAACAACAACAACAATATCAGTATTATTATTATTATTATTCAACACATGATTGGATTAATCTTGTCATTGTAGGTTGTTTGATCGACTTCTACTTTCACTAGATGTTTTCCTGGTACCATGGCTTGACTTAATTGTCGTACAGTAACAATGGTCTTGGTGGTGGTATTATTGTTGTTCAATACTTGTGAGTTAGAATTTTTAGTATCACCATGAGAAGAAGAATAAATGGTAGATTCAACAGTTCTTTGTTCTATCACCTTGCAAAGTATAATATTTTTCCTGTGAAGTTTTTATCACACAACACAATACAACACAAAAAGTAAATGATTCCAATAAGAACAACAACAGGACCAAAAAAAAACAATTAAATGCAATAATGAGTGTTGTCAATCCCCCACCGATCCCCAAATCAAAAACCAAGAAATAGAGAAAAAGAAAGAGGGAGTCAAAGTAAGTAATACGGACATTCAAAAAATGATTAAAAAAAAGTACAAAAAGATGAGAAAAACACACCCACACACAAAAAAAAAAGCAATAGAATATACATTTTTTTCTCCATGAAAAAACGTTTTGTCAATTTTCATAGTATCATAATATAACAACAACAACAACAAGAAGAGAATTTTTAAAACTCACAGTCGGTCAATACATACAAAGGTACCTGTTGCAATTCGTCCATCATCAAGTGTACAACGTAATATAGATCCAAGTAAACTTTCCATTGCACAAGTTGCAGGATTACTTCGAACTACTTTTGTTGGAGCAGCAGCAGCAGTAGTAGTATTAGGAGTACTAGTGTCATTCTTATCCTTGATTAACGACGATACGACAGGAACAGCACATGACGAATCATTAGTATTATCATTCTTGTTCGTACAAGTCATTCCAGTTGTATTATTATGATTTGCATTGTCACTGTTCTTATCCTTCTTGTTATTGTCTTGGATATTGCCATTAGACAAATCGTTTAAACCTTTCTGTTTGTTTTCTTCATTATCAACCATGACCAGAAAAAATAAAATTTTCAAATAGTAATGAAATAATGGTTGTGTTGTGTTGTGTCCCCGGTGATGGAGAGAGTATAATAGGAGTAATATTATTATACCGTAGCTGCTGTTCCTTCCTCTGATATTGTCGGTGTTTTTCATACAGTATTATTGTACATGCTGCGTAGGCAGTCAGTCCGAAGGTCTTACCGTCTGTCAGTAAAATACTATTTTTTTTTTGTAAATGAATTTTTAACTAATAAAATAAGACCAAACAATCAAAAATCTGCTTCATTTATTCTTCATCTTGTTTATTATTATGAGGCTCTAGAGCTAGAGTCTATCCAAACAAGAATTTTTTACAGTATTTTGACCGTCATGGTCGCCATCAAAAATCTTTTCCAAAATCGTCATCATGGTCCATGCCTTTTTTTCGTTGTCGACGGCGGTCCTTCTTGCTTCACAAAATCGATAGTCACGAGTTGTCAGGTATGTTATACATATTATTATACGGTCGCGTGATATAATAATACTGTACCGTAATTACTTCTTGTATAAAAAGGAAACTAGCAGAGTAGCACTAAGTAGAATGGACGGTCGATGCGAACTTCCCAAATCTGGGGTGAAAAATGGTTTTATAATTTATTAAATCTATCTTTTTGATTCGAATCTCTCTCTGAAACTTTAATGTGTTGGTCCCGCCTCTGGTCCCCCCTCCCACAGGATACAAACACATTCCAGGTCAGACTAAAGTGCACTGCACGTGCCCTGTGCACTTGTTCACTCCTCCGAAACTCCCACACATTTAGTCATGAATACGAATCATTATAGTATATCTACACTTAATATACTAATTTCATCAAGTGGTTTATCCATATCATCTGTTTTGACATTTTCCATCATGGTGCAGATATCCATACCTTTGGTAACACGGCCAAAGACTGTGTGTTTATTATCTAACCATGGTGTTGGTACAGTTGTAATGAAAAATTGACTTCCATTTGTATTGGGTCCTGCATTTGCCATGGATACTGTAAATGGACGATCATGTCGAAGACTATATTCATACATATTGTACAGCAAACAATGACATTGATAAAAAGATTGTATTTGATGTGTGAGGAAAGAGAGATAGAGATAAGGGTGGGAAAGAAAGAAATTCGAAAAGTTGAATGGACAAAACAAGGATGAATCAATCATCTTTCGACAGGGCGTTGAAGAAGTCTCCCAAAAAGCAGTACATCAAGAAAACTTACTCTCGTACAAATTCATCTTCAAATTCACCACCCCATATACTTTCACCACCTGTACCATCCCCTAACGGGTCGCCCGTTTGTAACATGAATCCTTTAATGATACGATGAAAGATAACATTATCATAATATCCAGCATTGGCATGTCCAACAAAATTTTCAATGGTTTTAGGAACTTCCGAGGTAAATAATTTGATATGAATATCACCCATACTTGTACGTAAAATAGCTTCCACGGCCATCTTTGATTTTTGTGACTGTGTATTTGGACGTTGTAATAATCTATCATCGGCATCAGGTGGCTCATTCAAAATGTCACGTCGTACTAATATGTCTTCTTCTTCGTCTTGATTATCATGGTGTTGTTCGTCTTCTTCTTCTTCTTGTACTGGGTCTGTATGGCTTACAACATACAATCGACGTTTCTTGAAGGCTAATAAGACTAACAAGGCATCACTTTGAAACTTCTGTTGGTGATCCATGGCCGCACTGGAACCACCTGTACGTGCTAATTGCATTTGTTTATTTACTTTGGCATCACCTGAACAAGTACAAAAGGATACGAAACGTAAATGACTTGCATCTGATTTGGCTGCTATATGTTGTAATTTGTGGGTTTGCCATTCAATCACCTTGATGCCTAACAATGTAGGTACTAATATATATTTTCCTGATGGATCAAATGCTACGGTTAATAATTGATGACCTGATTCCATCGATTCCACGTCCAACATCGTTTCGGTATGTACACCACCTGTCATTATATACGTTTCATTCATTTCACGTTCCGTCGAGGCACGTTTCCCATATTCAATGACATCCATACCATAATAGGTTGTCGAATTCTCTTTAGACGATAGTTTTTGAAATGCTTTATCATAGACTTTAGGACGTTCATCATAGGTTACTACAATTTTCCCTGAAGCATGATGATACAAACGTATTTTACGATCGGCACCGTAGACGACAAAATGTGTCCCCGTGGGTGAGGTTGCCATGGCTATAGGATAAGTTTTCTTTTTCATTAATTCGTACAATTGTGTTTCCATTTTAGATTTGTATTGAATCCCATTTTTGTTACATGTTGGTGCCATTCCCATATTAGTTTCGGAATCACAATTCCACACTTCTAATATACCTTTTTGATCACCACTTATCATGACGTGATGTATAGGATTGTAGGTCATGGAGGTGATTGGTGATGCATGCAATTGGCATATGTGGATTGGTTCCGATGCCATTGTCATTGCATCGTATATATGGATCAAGGATTCATTCACTGATACAGCTAGGTAACTATCACTTTCTCCTACAAAAGTGGAATGCATCCCTAATTTAACAGATTTCTTATCCACGCGTATCATTCCAGATACATCAAATGTACTAATGTCATAAAACTTGAGTATTCCATCCTGTCCTACTGAACATGCTGTATCACCTGAATGCGACACACATAAGGATAATATAGATCCTACATGAGCTGTAAATGATTTCACAAATTCTAAACATTTTCCCGACGAGTCTGATTTGTCTGCACTTGCAGGTGCAGCATCATTATCACTATCCGTTGACAAGCGTTTCCAAAATTTGACAACCCCATCCTCCGATGCACTAAGGACATATCCATGCTTTAAGGATGTTGCTATTCGTGTAATGACACGTCGATGCATATACGATACTTGATAATGTGACGAAGATGGAATATCCCACAATATTTTCTTTTTTTTCTTAGGTTTCTCTTCTTGCTGCTTTGTATTCGTCTTGTCGTTATTCTCGTCATCAAGCCGTTGACGTTTCATATCAGGTTGTTCCATATTCGAAAGACCAGTTGAGACATCTTCTGTTTCTTCACTGTCTCGCTGTCGGGTCGTCATGGTGGACGCGATAGCGACTGCAGTTGTATCTGATATCTGTTGTGTCAAACTTTGTTTTTTTTTGGCTCGACTGTTGTAGACTCCAAACCGGATGCACGAACGGACTAGATTCTCTTTTGTCTGCCCCGGTAGAAGTACAGACAATGTAGCGCTCCTAAAATTCGGCGTGACCATCTTCTGAACAAGCCAAGTATGAAGGAAACTCAGTATTAATATTCTTATTCATTATTAAAAAATACAAACGATACACACTTACATTCAAACATGGAACTGGTCTGGGTTGCTGACAATATCCTGAAAATCGAGAGGTCGAGAGATGAGCTTACCATCAAAATAGAGATGTCTGCAACACATAGGCTACCTCCGAGATATAGCCAGTTTTGTTGGTACATTTCTTCTTGCACAGTTTCTTGCAATATAGAGAATATTTTATCTCACAAAACTTGTGTTGCAGATCTGTGATAATGTTCACATTTCACATTAAGTTATCTTGTCTCAACTGACTCTGCTTGGGGAAAAGCTTTATATTGAATATTGTATTACAATATGTTTCTCTAATACTAATAGGATATCCTGAAAAAAGGACTAATACTAACTAAAGGTTTTGGCTACAATTTTGTTTCTCTGCCAATCACCTTTGCAGAGTTGCCAATTGTTCAGGTCCTCCTCCTGGAAATGCATTCTACTTTCTCTCAGTTACACTTTCTAATTCCAGGGGGGGGGGGACATGAAGAATTGTTTCCACAAGATGCACACAATGGGGACACTCCTTGTGAATACTAGTTGGTGGTACCACCATTGGTTGAAATGTATTTATGCCAGTGGAAAGGAAACCCTAATAACCTGAACTGAAGGGGCAGGGGAGTTTCAACTGGGAATTCTTAACTCACAATAGAGACAAACAGTATGTTTGTAACCATTTTACTAGACCACTTAGTTGCATACACACTAATATCTGGGGGTATGGATATGCATTAAAAATGTTTGCAAGGACCACCGTCCAAGATTTTGGATGGTGGTATTGTCAGCACCATTAAGCTTTAGTAATAAGCCAGCTTTGTGGCAGCCGCTAGCTCCTGTAATATCTTGATCTTGAATATAATATGGAGAGGTACTCCTGTGATGGCCCTTGCCAAGAGACTTTAAGCTTTTGAGTTTTTTTTCGGGGGAATCATAACCTGATAACGAAGTACAGACTTAAGAAGTGACGGACGAACTCTATGAAGAGTCCTCCTCCGAGACCTTGAGTCTTTAGTTAGAGTAGGGTCCTACACGGTATCTATTGTACCAGGTACGGTAGGGCAAGGAATTTCAAAGATTAGAGAGATAAATAATACCAAGAGAGATGAACACATCATCATAACCATCACAACACCACCAACAACGAGAACAAGAGCAACAACAAGAGCAACAACAAGAGCAACAACACCATTTATTACTTTACTCATGTCGAAATTAGTTCTGTTTCAAACAACTGTTGTCTTTATACTGTTGCTCTCTGTTGTCGAAGGATTTCAATCGTCATTCACAACATGGTCTACGAATAAGGTTGAGCAATTGAGGAATTCTCTTGGTCCTTTCCATTCACAATTATCATTTGTAACATTATCCAACCATGCTTCTTTCCTACAAACTCTCCAATATTCTTACCCGAATAGTTGTACTAGTAGCAGGAGGAGGAGCAGTGTTCTCTTTGAGAAATCTAGTCCTAGTGATGGCAACGAGGATAATAATAATGATGAAAGTGACAATATTGATTCTTCTTCAGGTGAAGTTGGGAGTGGTCCAAATTGGATTGAACGTTCCTTCCCAGTTACATTAGGTGCCGATGAAGAAGGTACTGCTGCACAATTAAAAAAAGTTGAAGATTATAATTTAGGTATATCAGGTATTTCATTTCAAACTGGACCATTAAGTCAACGTATGTATGAGGCTATTATTTCCAATAATAATAATCAATTCCCAGATGATTCCTTGCCGGATGATATCAAGCAAGCCTTTACTATGTATGCAATGGACTTTACTGCCAAGGAAGCTACCAAGGCTGCATTAAATCAAAATGGATTAGAAATGGTTCTAACGGAAGATGAAGAAGATGCAGGGATGTGGGGTGACGTTGATACAATCCGATTATTAGATGAATCTACAAACTTACCTATAGTTGGTGGACAAATTTATGATTCTATACAAGACGCCATCATTGATTGGACTCCTGGACAATCATTTAACTTTGTTGTACGACAAGTACCAGCTAGAATTCGTAAACTTACCTTGGATGAATTACGTGATGCTTTAAATACACCCGATGAAGGAGAATTCGATTAAACGGAAAACAAATACAGTACTGTACTGCAATACGTATGTGATAGGACAAACCTTACATGTCCAAATAATATATAATGAATCGAAAAAATGGCAAATGCTAATATCTATTTATATGGGGATAATTTATGAAATTTGAATTTTTCAATGTCTTTATTGTATGTTATTGAATTTGTGTGTGTGTGTGTGTGAGTTCAAAAACCCTTCAATTTCTCAAGTCTTAGTCTCCGAAAGCACGGAGACACAAACTACAATGTTATATATAATCAATCTGTCCTATCTCCCCCGTCGGCGATTGTTATTTGACCAGTTACCACTACCTTTCCCACCTTTCTTGTAACCGCCGCCGCCACCACCACCCTTTATACGTGCATTACGAATCCAAGAATGTGGCATGCCAGCAGCTGTTGTATCATCACGGTACCCAACAAGAGATAGGTATTCTTCGTCTGTGACAGTTTGTCGCAATTTTCTTAATACGTAATCATTCACATGACCAGCCTCACAACAACTCTTAAAGAAACCTCTAGCATGAGAAAATCGTGTTGATCGATCTTCTCGAGGGAGTAGATTAGAACAAACAGATAGTAAAATAGTATATGTATAGGCATCTGGATGCAAGTCCTGTTGCGATGATAACCAATCAAAGACTCGAAAGGCGATCTGTAAGGCTTCCGTCCGATCACCATCTAATTTGGTGAATGCACAAGCATTACATACTGCATTAGCCGTGTGGACATTGGGTCTTACATCAGAATCATTCGTCTTTTCGTAGAGAGAACGCATAGTATTTAAGATTTGTTCGGCACGTTTGGCAGCCCCCTTTTCACCTGATTTGGCCCATGCATCAATAACGGATGTATACGTACGTGTATTAGGTTTGAAATCACTATCACCATCACGGTATCGTCGTTCCATGACCGTCAATACATGTTCTGCACGTGCAGCAGCTCCCCTTTCTCCAGATTTGGCCCACGCATTAATTAAGGTATTGTACGTGTAGGTATCAGGCTTAACTCCTGTATTACCACTGCGATACAATTCATCCATATGATCCAAGATTTGCTCAGCACGATGGGGTGCAACACGATCTCCTGATCTTGCCCATGCATCCAATACGGCATTGAATGTAATTGTATCTGGCTTAACATTGGAATTACCTCCCTTATGAAGACGATCCATCCATTCCAATATTTCTTCAGCACGTTCAGCAGCTGCACGTCCACCACCACTCTTGGCCCATGCATCCAAAACTGTATTGAAATTAATAGTTGTCGGTGTTACGTCATCACTACCACCCGTCCTATGACGATTCACCATATTTTGTAACACGCGTTCCGCTCGTGCAGCAGCTCCCGCTTCTCCACTCTTGGCAAGTGCATTGATCACAGCGTTGTATGTGAACGTGTTGGGTTTTAAATCAACATCACCTGCTAAATACTTGGCCTCCATTTTATCTAAAAGTTGATCAGCTCTTGTTGCTGCACCGCGATACCCACTTTTGGCCCATGCATCAATGACGGCTGTGTAGGTGAAGGCATCAGGCTTCAAACTGGGTATGCCGGACGCATGAAGACGTCCCATGGCAACCAACATTTCTTCAGCCTTACTAGCTGCATCATGGTCTTTACTTTTGGCCCAACAATTGATAACAGTGTTAAAGACATATGTATTTGGTCGAAGATCAGCATTTTTAATGGGATCCATTTGATGCATTTGTATCATATTGGCTAACAATTGATCCGCTCGTGCGGCAGCACCCTGCTCACCACTTTTGGCATATGAATCAATCACAGCCCCGTACGTTACTACATTAGGTTTAACATCAGGATCACCACCTTCATGTAACGTATGCATTTTAGCTAATAATTTTTCTGTTTCCTTGGCAGCACCTTTGCCACCACTTTTAGCCCATGCATTAATCACAACATTATATGTGATTGTATCCGGTTTGGCCAAAGAATTACCCTGTTGGTACATGACATGCATATTATTTAGTAATTGTTGGGCCTTTGTGGCGCTTTCTTTCCCACCAGACTTTGCCCATGCATGAATAACTGTATTAAAGGTGTACTTGTCAGGCTGCACATCCAAATCACCACTGTTATGAAGTTTATTCATCCATTGTAATATTTGTTCAGCTCGCATGGGTGCAATTTTTTCTCGACTTCGTGCCCATGCATTAATAACAGCATTGAATATACCAGTAGTTGGTTTTAAATTGTCTATTGTTGTGGTACTCTTTCTTTTCGATGTCGTCGTCGTCGTCGAGGAAGAAGCCTGTTGATACAATGTATTCATATGTTGTAATATAGTTTCAGCACGTCTTGCTGCTGCTCCACCCTGTCCACTTTTAGCCCATGCATCCACAGCCATGGTATACATTTTAGCTGTGGGTATAACCTTGGTATTACCTACATTATATTCCTCTTGAGCACGATTTAACCATGTTTCTACCATGGATGCACCTTCTGAACTTTTAGTTTTAGCCCATGCATTCATAATGGCACTTATAGGAACAACAGATGGATCTAATTCACCTATAGGTATTTCATTTAAACGTCGATTCATACGTAACAACCATTCACGTTTTTTGGTTTTGGGTGATAAATTTTTAAGATGGCCGCCACCTGTACTACTAGTTGGTCCTGTGGAAGAAGATGATTTAGGTGGCAATATTCCAGATGGTGTGGGCTTGGCACTAGTTGTTGCAGCAGCAGCAGTAGTACTATCCCCCCATGATACTAGTTCATCCTCATCAATGAAAACATCATCCATGTCGTCATCGTCGTCGTCATCATCATCAGCAGGATAACCACCATAATTTAGAGATGAAAAATCATCATCTTCGCCTAGTAACCATGGGTGTTCTTGTTGCTGTTGCTGTTGCTGCAACGGTAACCCCATAGTTCCTGTTGTTGTTGACGTTGTTGTTCTTGCGGTAGTAGGTATTTGACTAGTACTACTACTTGTATTGGAGTAGTAATATTCCATTGTATTCATAGTTCCTCGTGTGGATGTAGATGATATTCCTCCTGGTGTAGCAAAGGATAAATTTTCATTATCATTCTTATGCATTAGCATATTGAGGGATGCCAACGAAGAAGATGTTGTTGCTGCTGCTGCAGTACTAGTTGTATTATCTTTGTTTCTTCTATCTGATTCTCTATTATTGGTATTCTTATTCTTCTTTTTATTTGAATGTTTCTTGGATGAATGTTGGTATTGCTGATACTGTTGTTGGTGTTGATGTCCCCGCCCCTTGTTGTTTCTTCTACCACTTGTAGTTGTGTTTACATTACTTGTATTCAAAAATGTTGAATGATGATGATCTCCCCTACTACCACCACCACCATGACTATTACTTTGAGTACTTTGTCCACTAGCTTTTTTTGGGTTTGTATTCCAACGTTGTTGCTGTTGTATACTTCCACGAGATTCAGCTGAAGAAGAAGCATCATCTTGAAAACTCTCTCGTGATTTAGTATAGCTTTTATCACGTCTTTTTTGTGATGGATAATGTTGATGTGATGATGTTGATGGAATTTGTATAGGCGATAAAAAACCAGGTGGTGGTGCTTGTATTGTTGTAAATGATGGTGCTGCCGCTGATAATGTTGTATTTGTTGTTGTTGTATTTGAAGTGGCAGCTGCAGCAGGTAATCTTGATTGTTGTTGTTGTTGTTGTTGTTGAAATGATGTACCACCTGTAGATCCAGAGGAGATACCAACTAATCCAGGTATTGTTGTAGATGATGATGATACAATTGATCCATGAGATGGTGACTGTTGTAGTTGTTGTTGAACAGATGTTGGTGTCCATGGTTGTTGTGACGACGACTGCTGTTGTTGTTTTTGTTGTTTATACTGAATTCCTGCCAAGGTAGAGTCATTGATAGTTGCTGTATGGTATGGTTGTGCTTGTTGTTGTTGCTGCTGCTGATCATGTTGTTGTCCTATTGATAATTGTGCAAAGGATTGATTTACAGCAAAGGAATCAATGGCATAACTACTTGAAGAGGTGTATTCATTAGGATCATCATCTATTCCTCCAGTCGTTGGTGTTGTTCTTCCCCATCCTGATGTAGCACCAGGACCAATAGAACCAAAAGAATAATGTGCAGTAGATGATGCAGAACTTTCTACAGTATCACCATCATTATTAGTAGTAGTATTTAGACTTGTACCTGTAGTAGCAGTTGTAGTAGTAGTAGTAGTTTGCGGTGCTGTTGCGGATACTGTGATTGGACTACTCCAAATATTACTGGTTGAAACTGTATTATTTGTACTTGTTGTCGTATTAGTATTATTAGTATTGGTAGTAGTAGCAATGTTTTCTGTAGGAGTATTCTCCCAATGAATGTTGACACTTGTGACTCCCATCACCATGGACGATGTTGCTTGTGCTGATGTTGTTGTTGTTGTTGCTGGATCAAAGATATCTCTTGATATTTCTGTAAATTGTTCAATTTGCTCTTCTTGTCGAGTTTCATCTGTACCAGTGTTTTCCCAAACATGATTTGAATTGCCACCACCACCACCATGATGATGATGAAGAAGAGGAGGATCATTACTTTCGTTATTCGCAGTATCGTTATCGTTGTTATAAAATGACATTACACTGCTAGTCTCGTACAACTGATGATGATGATGCTGTTGTTGCTGCTGCTGCTGCTGTTTCCTTTGAGGCATTTCCTCACAACTTCCCGTACTGTTGTTGTTATTGTTGTTGCTACTACCAACAATAGCACCCTCGATCTTACTATTGTTCATGGATGCACAACAAAACTTACACTAACTACGTATGAATTACTTACTTAATTAATTTTTCCCTTGGTTCGTCAAGAGAGATTGCAGGTCTCTTTTGCTGACAGCAATGCACAGATATCTCTTCTCTTCTCTCTAGAGACATGTATTATACACGACGTAGAGCAGCAGCAGAGCGCACACAGTAATTTTATCGTGTCTACCTTACTCGGAAATCAGAACAAGACTGAATGTGACTACTTCTTGTATGTAATGTGTCTTCTTTGGGTGTACAGGTATGACAAGTACGGTAGTGTATGGCTAGCTCACACTCCTAGAGAGACTATTATCGTTGTGTGTAGTAGGATGTGCTGACCAAAAAAAAAAAAAAACCAAACAAACAAACCAAAAAACCAAACAAACACCTCCCCATATTATAATTGTAGAGAGAGCAAGCCTGAATCGGAAATGTACACTCTCGTACCTCCAGCAGGTTCACATTTGATTCGATGGAAACTTCCTACTCACAAAAGAGAGTTCGAAGATATTCGTACGAATGTAGTCTCATGTATGTTAAATTGACATTTTCTTTGCCAAAGAAGAGATTTCTACTTTTGTCACTCCGACTATAAACCTGAACTCCATTCAATTAGCCGTTGGCATTCAAGTATGGAGGAGGGTTTTTTGAACTATGACAATATTCTTTATAGACCTACATACATGAATATAACAAAAAGCAGTCAGACCCGTCAAATTCGACTTGGCAGTATATACTCCGATCCACTTACTTCTTATGGACGAGCGCGCATAGTTTTTAATGTTACGTTTTAAAAAATCTCTGTACTATCCTTTCCTTTATCTTGTACAGAAACACAATATCTATGGTATTACATATATGAAAATGCGAATGCGTGTCGGTAATGACATATGGTACGAATATATTTTCTTTCCTATATTCATTTGTCTAATGTACTTATACATAGGAAAGGATCATTTACCACTCAATAGGGCTACTGTACGAGCATCTTTTCGTGATACCGCCTCAAATGTTTCTCAATTAATTAAAAAAAAAGGATGGTGGAACCGGATCGATGACAAAAAACTAAACATATCTCAGCAATTGATGTTACATACAACCACAGGACTACTAACTGTACCTACTACCTGGTACCCTACTCCGTACCTATAAATCCTACTGAGACTTTCTGTAGGAATGAATAGTATGTAGTTGGTACAGTAACAACGCAAATTCATAACTTGCAGGCGCGAATCAGTCCTACTAACTGTCTGCACCACCGTACATCCAGCTAGCCGGCCGGCCGGCCGGCCCTCCTTCTTCGTCTGTAGTCTCATCGTGATAATCCACTTGAATTGAACTTGTTTTTTTTTTTTTAAAGAATACAACATATATTAAAATACCATAAAATGAACCTCATGCATCCTCTCCAGCAGGGCTGTGTAGTCAGTCTCTAGAGTCGTGGTATTAGTTTTCTTGTATATTGCACAATTTTTCTTTTTTCTCTATCTGACACTCATCTTGCTGCCTTTTTAAAATCGCAAGTTAGTAGAACTTTCTATTTTAAAATAGTAAACAAATCCCAAGTAGCAGTTGTTGTAGGAGAGACTTATATATATATTCATCTGAAAGAAGAAAGCCTTGTGTGGAAGAAAACTTTTTTTCCCTTTTTCCATCCCTTGTCTCTTGTCCTCCTCTGCAAATCCATTTTTTTTTTGAAATTTTAAAGAAACAAGAATATAGAAACAATTCTAACATGTATGACTTTAATTTTATTTTTTAAAATATCAGTTGTGTACAGAAAATTTGATTTTCTTCTTGGTAGATTACCAGGAGGCAACATGCAAAAAAAAACCAGAAATTCAAGACTAACAACACACAAAATAAAGCCAAAAATTGCAAGCGCAACTGGTGTATGCATTGAATTAAAAAAGGGTTAAACAGGAAGATATGGGGACAAGGCATCACATGTACTTTATAAAAAAGGATTATTCACCACCTCTCTTTAGAGTAACACAAGTAAGACAGCTATTTGGGACAGAAGAATAATAAGAGAAAAAAAAGATGGTTAGTGAAACAATAAGTAGAGAGTAGGACTGCTTGAAGAGGATTATTAGCTCAACAAATTTATGATTCTCATAACTGGTGGGGCAATCACCAATACTTGTTACATTTGTTGTTATTGCCCCTTGTTTTTGGATACAAATCACAAATGTTGGGGGAGACAAGAAAATATTGCTCCTCACATATATATATTGGAACAAAAGATAACAACAAAATGAGGTCAAGCAAAGGTTCTTTATATGAATGCAATGGTGAGAAGGACAGGTTGATGAACATGGTGCTAATACATATCACTGACACCTGTCTCATTGCTGGTTGCTTTTCCTGATTTTCCTCAAGGCAAATTAGAGAAACTACTAGGACACCACAAGAAGGACAAGGAGATGAAATGAAACCAAAAGCCACACCAATGAGTGATTAAGCAAAGGAGGAGGACAAGAGAAGTGGATACCAGGTAACTATGATTCTTCTAATGATATACACTCAGAATTGTAAATGTGGTAAAATGAATGCCTGATGGTGCGGTGAAATTGGAACAAAGAATGTGTGTGTGGTGTGAAAATTGAGGTTGCTTTTACAAACAAACATGGTTTTTGTGAAGCTTTGAATGAACAAATGCTGCTCTACCCAAACAACTCAAAAGGGAATGGCAAACACAAAGAGGAAAGAAAAGGAAGAAAAAAAAAGAGGGATGGTTGAACACAATGTTAGAAAGCAAGAACCAGGTGAGCAATTTTGTGTAACAAATGCTGGTGTGTCTTGGTGTCTTTGTTTGCATTTGAGGAGTGGGAGTGTGCAGTGTTTGTTATCTGCGTCATCAAAAAATTACTATAGCGAAAACATAAGAAATAGTTATTTTACTTACGGTATACCAGGTACGGTAATTCTACTACACACTGGGATTGATGATATTTTACGAACAAGACACTATAGGAAATATTACTGTAAACGGACGGACTGACCGTCCTGCTACTTTCAATCATCACCTAAATACACCGGCGGGAACTAATCAGATAAGGTCGTAGTCGTCGTCAGCTGATTTCTGTCTCGCACATATACTAACTGTCAAACTCATTTATCATGAATGTTAGTTTCTATGTAACTGGTATAATACCAGGTACTTTTATACTACCGTGCATACCTTACCGTACCGCTACCCGGTACCCAGGTGGTGTTATGTTCGAGACAAGAGACAA
Organism: Asterionellopsis glacialis; assembly: GCA_014885115.2. NCBI lineage: Eukaryota > Bacillariophyta > Plagiogrammaphyceae > Rhaphoneidales > Asterionellopsidaceae > Asterionellopsis > Asterionellopsis glacialis. The sequence continues at coordinate 18,091 of WKLE02003353.1, forward strand.
TCCTACGACAACAAATCCTCTCTTTGAGTCATCCAAGAGCATCCCAGCATCCTCCTCCCTTGGTATGACAAAATCAGCTTACTCTCTAGAACACTAGAAACACTGCTGCATCCATAAAAAGTCAAGCCTTCAATCATGCTGCCTGTAGCAAAGTATCTCACCTTTCTTGTTGGCAGTATTGCTCTGCTTTCGCCACCCTTCGTTGTTGCAGCAATTGTTGATCCACCGAACTACTTTCCAACTTCCATCAATTCTGCATACGTGGATTGGTACGATTCACGAGGTGCTGCTAACTATCAACATTCAGCATTTATTCCATTAACTTCAGATGAAAACAGTGTCAATGATGGTGTAGCCATTCATTGGACCCTCATTCCTGAAGATGATAATAATGCTGATGGAAAAATCCATTTAGCCGTAGCTGTACCTGCTACAGGATGGGTAGGATTTGGTATTGCGGAAGCGGGTGGTATGCCTGGATCTGATATTGTTTTGTTTGAAACATCTAATCCCATTACATTGATAGATGCATTTGTTGAAGATGCCTATGTGAAACCTACACCTGATACCCATTACCAAGATTGGAATTTACTGCATTCGCAAACGAATGATGGATTTTTAATTTTTGAAGCTGAGCGATTGTTGGACACTGGAGATCCTCAAGATAGATCCATTAATTTTGATGGAAATTTACTTATTCAACCTCACCGTATTATTGCTGCATGGGGTGATGATACATCTGAAGTTTCGTATCATGGCAACAAACGCGTGCGATCCTCGATACGTTTTTATCCTTTGGATCAGCAAGAAAAAGGAACGCAAACTGAAGTTTTTGCCGAGCGAATGTCTAATGAAGCAGATGGATATATTGATTTACTCATGGATTCGTATAATATTAGATCTTACCGTGATACAGATTATGTTGATATTTGTTTCACGTATCAAGACTTAATTGATTTAGGAATGCCTACTGACACTGAAGAAGAAATGCACATTATTGGTATAGAACCAATTATCACCAATACAAAACATTTACATCATATGACTGTGGAATCTAGTTCCTACGGAGGTGAAATTTTTTCCTGTACTAAGTGGTCCGTAATGGGAAGGGCATCTGATTTAGAATTAATATACGGATGGGCACCTGGACAATATCCTGAGGAAATGCCAGAAGATGCAGGTATTTCCTTTGGTGGCCCCACTGGTGGTAGAAAATTCTTCATGATCAATTATCACTATGATAATCGTGACGGTGATCAAGGACAAACCGATTCAAGTGGAATTCGTCTGTATTATACCAAAAACAAACGTAAATATGACATTGGTGTTTTACAATTAGGTGATCCACAGATATTTTTGGACGGTACAAAAGTTGGGGATGGTCTTACCAAACATACGTTTGATTGTCCATCTACGTGCACAAATACTTACTTGAAAGGAATCAACAACAATAGGGAAATCACAATATTTAAGGAAAGTCTCCATATGCATGGTGTTGGCGTTGTTATGAAGAATGAAGTCCTGACACCTAGCAGTAATGCAGGATCAAAGGCGACGTTACTTCGGGAAAGTAAGGTACAATACTGGGATTTTGAACAAGCTGGTGTATTTACTGTGCAACAAGAACCATATACACTAAAAGCTGGAGATACGTTCCGGACAACATGTTTTTTTAATGACACCACAAAAAATAGTGGTATTAACCATTTCAATGATGAGCCTATCAGTTATGGTTTGGGATCATTAGATGAAATGTGTATTGCGTTCATTTTTTATTATCCTAAACAAGCGTTTCCTCTTGGAGTTTGTGGAATACCAAAATATGGTGCTTGCGGGGCAAGCTTTAATTCTGAATCTGTTACAAATGATGACGAAATTGGACGTGTCTTTGGATCTATCAAACCTCCACCTCCTTCTACACCTTCACCTACAGCAGTTGAAGAAAGTGACAGTGAATCTGTAGACAGTGGTGATGTTGATGTTGATGGCGATGTTGATGGCGATGGTGATGTTGATGTGGATGTTGATGTGGATGGCGATGGCGATGGTAATGGTACTTCTTCGTCTGCAGGACGATTGTTATCACTTGAATTCATGGGATCGTTTTTGTTTACCCTTTTGACGATTGTTATCACTTGAATTCATGGGATCGTTTTTGTTTACCCTTTTGGCGACTTTTTTATTTTGAAGCTTTCTTTGTAGTATGAAAAGTGAGTAGTTTGTGGCTGACTGTGCTTATGCAATGTATTTGCGATGTTGATTATTACATCACATACTGTAATTAATAAGTTGTAGTTTTGTTTTTAATATTTACATAAAAATCAATAACAGAATCTTTTTTCAAGTTTCTAATAAACAATCCAATAGAAAGATTATCTCTTGACCATATTAGAAAGATTATCTTTTGACCATCCTATTTTCAGAAAGACCGTGGCGTCTGTCCATAGGTTACTAATTTTTGAAACGTATGTGAGTGATTTCTGCTATTCATGGAGTTTTCAACTTGAACGGCCATGTTACATAGTTCAAGGTTTGTCAATCAGTCAGCTTTATCGAGGTTAATTTTGTGTCATTTTGATAGAAAAAGAATCACGTTCTTCATGATGAAAGTTAAAATTGAACGTATTGTACTAGTTTTACATATAATTGTTTTACGTACATTTGAAGTTTGAAAATACATATTTACGAATACTTCACAACCAGCATATGAGCATTTAAACATCAAGCTTGTATCTTGCACCATTATGTTTTCGTCTCCTTGGAGCTCATTCGTGACTGTAGTTCCTGCATCTACTTTGTTCCATTTTGTTGTCCATCCTATCAGAAAGACATTTTCTTTGAGTTGGCACATTCTGTTTTTCGTCAAATCGGATGTACAGTATTTTGGATGTTTTTTTTTTTTTCTTTCTTGTTTCGGTGACGCTGATTAGTGGGGTCGAAAATCCTTCTTGAGTGGCATCAAAGATGAGCGCCCATGAAGGTATGTCTGCAGTATGATCCAGGTACGAAGGTTATGGTGAAAAAAAGTGATGATCCAAAATCAAGGTATCATACTGTAATTATCACTGTTTCTAAAATGAATGCTAGTACAAGGAGGATTACTTTATCAAATAATAATATTCAACTTATATATAGTTGACATACAGAGAACCTACCAACTATTCCGCAGTCTTGGTCTTGGTTTCCTCACCCGTTATGAATAAGTATAACCAGGTAGTTGGACTTATCCCTCGGACAGACTTGACACCACATGCAACAGCTAATATGATGCTCAAGCAAGGAAAAGAAAAATCACTGTCTCTTCTCTAAAGTAGTATAGTTACTGTATTATTTTGTATTGAAAACTATAGCATCAGATTTTTCGTTCCTACTCTTTTGGCATAATTTACGCAACTGTCTTGCCTCTTACGAATAGATCATCATCTCGTCGGTGACAATCCAGTTCGGTTGTTTCAGTTTACATCTTTTTTTTCTTTTGAAAGTGCTTTGATTTTCTTACGATTTTTAGATAGTTGTAGTGCCCATTCTAATTCATGTGGTTGTAAATGTCTAAATTCACCCTGTTTTAAATCACCTAATTGTATAACACCATGTCGTTCACGTCGTAATTCTATCACAGCATGTCCACAATTTGCAAGTACACGTCGGACCATTCTGTGTTTACCTTCATTCACAACTAATCGCACTTGTGATATGGATGTACAGTTCGGATGTAAGTATCCCTTTTGTTCTAAATCTGTTGTGTTGTATTCTTGTGGCAGTGTGTCACGTACATTTTGTAATATACTGGAAACTTCTTGTGGAGAATCCATATGGTCCACATGAACAAGTTTTGCTGTATGTGTCCCCTCTGTGGTTTTAACACCTGTTACTTCCAATTGTTCTTGTAATAGTGTAGTATCGACATGTCCTTCTACCAAAGCTACGTATTCTTTTTCAATACCCTGTGTAGGGTGTAATAATTTTTGTGTCAATTTTCCGTCCGAGGAAAACAACAACAATCCTGACGTATCATAATCTAATCGTCCCACAGGATGTAATTGTTTTGTCAAGGTTGTCGAAAGTCCAATATCAGCCAACGTGGGACGTCCTCTAGGATCATGCATGACGGATAAAATCCATTTAGGCTTATGGTACACATACAACAAGGGTATGGTTTCGACTGTGTGTGTCCCATCGACACGGATTTGACAATCCATGGGAATTTTAGTCGATGGACCTAGTACAGGAACCCACGTTCCCTCTTTTTCGGAATACATGGATACACGATTCTGTTTCAATACTCGAAAGCATTCGGATCGACTGCTCCAACCACGATTGGATAAAACACGATCCGCACGTACTAAATTACGATTTTTCTTATGTTTCGGATATGATTTTGGTCCTGATTTGGAAGACGAGGAAGCAGCAAAAAGTCGTATTTGACTTGTTACTGGAGGATGGTTTTTCAAATTCGTATTCCAAGAAGACAAGGGTGTAGGTTTTACTCTTGCTACAGATATTGTTGTTGTTGTTGTTGTTGTTGGTTTGATGATTGGTGATGAGGAAACAAAAGCTGTGGTAAAAGGATTCGTAAATGTAGTACTAACAAGAGAATTTCTTCGAAGAGTTGTCGTTGTGGTCCTTGTCCCTGTCGTCGACAAGACTGTACTGACCATGAAGAAAAAAGTCATTCTCATTTCTCTCTATAATATAATGGATGCTTTGAATGATTGTCAATGTTGTCGTAAGAGGGAGATGCAAATTTGCGAATGGGAAAAAGATCGATCAACGAATGAAGATGAATGGTTAAAAAGTAGATTCCTTTGTTTAACATGGGTTCACAGAGAGAACTGATTGGAAATCGCAAAGAATATCAGAAACTAATCATAAGATTGATGTTATTATTAAAATACTTGTCAAGTCATATTTCTAATGGAAGTGATTGACTTTATTGCATACGTCTGCCCTTCGTCGAGAGATGATTGCATGGTCTGTCTGCCTATCAAGATAGATATGTGAGACAAGAGTGCGCAGATGATACGTTTTTTTTCTTGTTTACCCTTTACTCAGTCTTTATTGACGATTACTACTAGAACTTTCGTAGAAATGTACGTGAGCCAATCTGGGGAGATTGTGGCATTCAGCCAACACATGTATCTGCAGCACACAGCCAACACGAGACGGCCAACAGTCCAAAGTCCCATTTTCCGTCTTTGAGTGAAAATCAAATAGCAACAATGGTGAGTGGTTCTTGAGAGAAAGAGTTCTCTTTTCTCTCAATGTTACCATGATGATAGCATTGTATAGTGCTGCTTCGCAAAGTCTTTCGTACAACACGAGGATAACAAGGAAATATTCCATCTTATGCAAATGTGTTAATAATAAGTTGTCTCTCTCTCTTTCTTTTTCTCTCGTTAGGCTCCCAAGAAATCCAAATCTACCGATAAGCCCAAGGCTGCCAAGGCTGCTGATCCTTTGTTCCCCGCACGTCCCCGTGCTACCAACATTGGTGGTGCCATCCGTCCTCAGGGACGTGATTTGTCACGTTTCGTCCGTTGGCCCAAGTACGTTCGTCTTCAACGTCAACGTGCTGTCTTGTACCAACGTTTGAAGGTCCCTCCTTCCATTAACCAATTTACCAAGGCTATTGGCAAGAATGAAGCCATGACTGTCTTTACCTTGTTGAACAAGTACCGTCCCGAAACCCCTGCTGCCAAGAAGCAACGCATCAAGGATGCTGCTGCTGCTGCCGCCAGTGGTAAGGACTCTGCTGAAAAGACTCCCTACCAAGTCAAGTACGGTTTGAAGCACGTGACCACCTTGATTGAAGAAAAGAAGGCTGAACTTGTCTTGATTGCCTGTGATGTCGACCCCGTAGAACTTGTCCTTTGGATGCCTGCCTTGTGCCGTAAGATGGATGTTCCCTTTATGATTGTCAAGGATAAGGCTCGTCTTGGTGCTCTTGTTCACTTGAAGACTGCTGCCTGTGTTGCCTTGACGGGTGTGTCCAAGGAAGATTCTGCTCAACTCAACCTTTTGAAGAATCTTGCCAAGGAAAAGTTCAATGATAATACTGACTTGATGCGCAAGTGGGGTGGTGGAATCATGGGTCTCAAGACTCAAGCCAAGCTTGATAAGCGTAAGAAGGCTATGGCTATTGAAGAAGCCAAGAAGCTCAAGTCTCTTGGAAAGGCCTAAACAAATAGTAGAGGATGACGAACAAACACAAACAAACAAACCAAAATGACTATACTTCTCGGCTGTACTACTTTTTTGCATACATATATTACTTGAATAAATAGAATGAAAAAAAAAAAGAAACTCTCATGACTGACCGTTGACATGTAAGCTTGTATTGAGTTTTCTACCATGTTTTGTGTGGAGAGAGTTCAATACAACTGCATCGAGGTTTACACAAAAGATGACTTGTATGTTTTTTTTGTTCGTCAAGTTTTATATAGCCACATAAATGTTACAATTGGGTTTTTCGCCTTGTTTGTCTTGTGCGCTCTGTCTTGTTTCCATGTTACTCGTCCACCATTCTTGTTGTTTGTACTAGAGCATTATTTTTGAAAAAAATGAATCTGTGTGTATGATATTCTCTGGTGAGGATTGCAGGCTTCAAACCTGTAGGGGTTTAGCGGCCCAGTGGTTCAATTCCACCTTACGCACGTACAAACATTTTAGAGGGTTTCTTGGCCTGGTAGTTGTTTTTTCGTGTCGCCCCCAGCTAAAAACTGAATGTGCCCAGTTACTGTTCCCTACGTTGCACTGCTGCCCTCCATGTATCCTCCCTTTGTTTGTACGAAGATGCAAGCTCATCTGTTACCTCGTGTAAAGTTACCCAACTAGAGCAAGAGAGAGCCCTCCAGATTCAAATTGATTCTATGCAGATAGTAAGTATCTCTTTAATCCTCTCTCTATAGAGAGCCCTACAGCATTAAATTGATTCTTTGCGGATAGTAAGTATTTTTTTCATCCTCTCTCTTCAATTTTGCATATTGGTCTGATTCCTTTACGCTCTAGTAGAGTAGAGGACTAATTTACTATTGCGTAGTAGCAACAACATTCATGTGTTAACTGTATGTGGTGAGAGAGTAATCCTCACACAATCTGAATACAGTAAAAAGGAAGAAACAACGACACCACAACTTGCACAAATCAAACTTTCCATGCATGACTAGGTAATTTTATAGGAGTAATTTTTTTATTCAGGTGTATTTTTTAATACCGTGTATTCCATTAACTCGTCAGTGCCACTTCGTTCCGATATTTCCCAAAGCACTTTTGAACGCCCTGTATTGTCGTTAGACTACCGTTACTATTGTAGATTTGACTATACTTACATCTCAACGTAGGTGTCTTATCTACTACTACACTTGTTGATTATTATACAATGTATCGCGCAGTAAAAAGAATAGAGCATAAAAGAACTTCGAAACTCAATGATGATGTTGTAATGTCGCACATTTTTCTCGGAATTTGTATTCGCGTACGCGGAGGGATTCAAGACTATGTACCGAAGTTTTTCGCGATTCGTGAGGTTTTTCTCTTTTTTTTTACCCACGAAAGATTCACACAGTCCAAGTCAGTGTTATTCTGGAGTTTAGTGTCGTTGCTAGAGCAGGTAAGAATTGAGACTATAGTCGATATCTCAGATCATTTTCTAAAAATTTAATATTTACAGCACAACAAGGACACACAAACATACACACACACACAGTGCTTCAGGAGTCGACAAGAATGATTCTTCTTCGAGGATATCTAATAATGCATTTACTACTACGAATGGTTTCAATCCTCCTCGTCGTTTCTTCAGTGCATACTGCTGCTGTTACTGCCACCAATAATGACAATGATAGCAATAATGGTCGCCTTCTTCGTAGTAAAACAATTACTACAAGAAGAACAACAGAGGATACTGGCATATTTCAATCTAACATTCAAGATTCTTTATTATTATCACCAACATTACCTTTGGGCGATATCAATGTAGTAGTATTGACAGATGTTCATTCATGGGTAACAGGACATGGTCGTCATGAACCTTACTATGATGCCAATTATGGCCATGTTCTTAGTTTTTATGAATTATTACGCACGTATTTTGATGATCCAAGCAATCATCAAGACCACCCAAAAAGTGATTTGTTTTTTGTCATGAATGGTGATTTTATGGATGGGACAGGATTATCTACATACCCACCGGAACATCTTGTACCGATATTACAAAAAATGCCATGGTACGTTCTTTTTGAAGCAATGTTTGACATGAAACACAAACATGTTATTTTGTTTTTAGTATTGTGTGCGACAAGATTTCTTGTTTTCCCCCGTTTTCTTCCACTGCTGCTTAATTTTATAACTAAATTCTTGTGGTTGATTTTGTCATGTTGTATTATAACATTATTTTTTATATTTTGTAGGGATGCCCTTACCATTGGTAATCATGAATTATATAAAAATTCAACAATTACATATATTACTCAACCTGATGGCTTTGTTGATTTTTGGGATGGACGATATCTAACAAGTAATGTTGTCATGACAAGCTCACCACAAAATCCAATTGGAGATAGATATACATTCTTACGTGGGAAATTTAGTACAGTACTCACATTTGGATTTTTGTATAACTTTCAGGGTAATGATCCAATTACAACTGTACAAAAGGTAGAAGATGTGGTTCAAGCAGAATGGTTTATTAATGTTTTAAGTAACAACAAGAAGAATAACGGAGGGGGTGAAGAGGACGACAAGAATGATAATGACTTTGATGCCATTTTAGTTTTAGCACATATGGATGTGGAAGATCCACTTACCTCCATAATATTACAAGCTATACGCAATATTTGCGGTGATACCATGCCAATACAATTCATCACTGGACACTCTCATTATCGTGGTAGAGTTGATCTAGATACCATGTCAACATCATTTGAAGCTGGTAGATACTTAGATACAGTAGGCTTTGTATCATTTCCTCGTATCGATACAGCTATGGAAGCAGCAGCTGTAAGCAAGAATGGAAGGACGTCTCCTCTTTTTCAACACGTCTTTCTGGATGCCAATACTGAAAAACTTGAATTGGCGTTGACTGGTGGTGACCGTAAGTCATTCTTACCACAGGGTCTAAGTACGCCTAATGGAACAGCCTTGGCATCACTCATTCAAAAGACAGAAGAAGAAATGGGACTTTACCAAGTAATTGGATGTGTTCCACGGACGTACCATCTTGAAGCAAGTATGGACAAATCTGATTCTCTTTGGGGTTTATATATGAAACAGGTCATTGCAAACTACGACATATTCCAAAACAACGAAGAATATCTTTTCGTACAAGGAACAGGTGCATACAGATATGATTTATTTGCTGGCGAGGTAACTCTTACAGACTTTATATCTGTTTCACCCTTCAATGATACTATCTTTGTGGTAGCGCAAGATATAGAAGGATCGATTTTGTTGGATGCATTCGCCAAGTATACAGAACCAAATCCTTTCTTGGAGAATCTACCAAAATATGCTTTGTCGAGACACATTGATAAAAAGAAAAAATACACTGTAGTGACAGCTGAGTATGATTTAGAATTCGTCTTGGAGACACTCATGAGTGCAACTGGACAGACCTATGATCCTATTCAACAATTTTACAATACATCTAGAACAAATACTGGGCAATCAGCAGTGACTACTAGTAGCATCTGGATGGACTTTTTATTAGAAAGCCGTGGCTCCTGCGATGAAATCGACGACGACGCAACTAGTGCAGAAAAGGCTATCATTTCAGTGGTGGCGTTGATTGGAGGTATCATCTGTTTAGCATTTTTCATCTTTTTCAATCGTCAGTCAAGAGGTACAAAGACAGAAAAGGAGTTTGATGTTATCATGACATCAAAGGGACGAATGCTTACGGAGGAGTCTGAATCCGACAGTTCAAAATCTATACTGTAGAGTAAAATTTTAATCGTAAAAGAAACCATGTTGTTGTATGATTCTTCCCAACGGTTGGTGCTGTTTTCAATGATTCTTTTTCACAACCAGCCTGACAATAAAGAAAGTTGAAGCCAATTTGAACCTGCAATGATCGACCCTTTTTTAAAGCCTGTCTTGTGGACACGGTGTAAATAAAAAAGTTTTATGATAGTGGACAGACATAACTAGTTTAACACAAGAATTCGAATATTGGTTGAAGAATGATTTACTCGAATGTACCACCGGCTTATGTTGTTTCGCCTTTAATTTTTTCAAAACACGTCTTTGCCGAAAATTAAAATTTGTATATCTCTGTTCCACCGTGCGACATGAAAACAATCAGTGTGCGTGCTCGCATGAAAGTCGATTGAAAGTGAGTTGCTTTCCTTGTATCAATTTTCCGTTACTACTGTAGTTTACAACAAGTCAAAATCATCAAGTTTATCATTGTATTTCTGTACAGCACGTCGAACCTTTGATGTGTCAACCCACGTTACGTAATCTTCCATGGACTTTGTCACAAGGAATGCAGGGTCTGTTACTACATGGGGTCCAACTCGAACTTGCCCTTGTTCAACAAATGTCACTGCAGCTCTCATTGTTTCTGCCATTTTCAAACGCACCATCACAACTGGCAATCTTCTTCGACATAAAGCCGAAGCTGTAATTTCTTCTGCCTTTAACAAAGATTTAGTTGTTGTAATGAGTCCCATGTCATTCATTTTTTGTAATAATTGATCTGTCATGGCAATACGAAAGGGATCATCTGCCTTTAACGTTTTCAGCTTGGCTGAAAGCTTGGTGACCATACCACAAATTCTTGAATAGGCTACATAGTCTTCACGATTTTGAATATGATACCGACGTAAAATTTTTGCTACTCGGATATTCTCATCACCCTTCCAAGAATACAATGAAACTTTCCGCAATAGTTTCTTCTCATGATGTTTTAGCTCCCTCATACTGCTTTCTAATATTTAATTTAAAAAAAACCAAAAAAACTTCTTCTTTGTTTCAAATTTGAATTCGCGTCAACTATTGTCACCGTGTGTCTGTAAAGTGTTGTGTTCCAAATGTAAGAGGTGGTGGGTTCGTTGTAATGAATTAAGTAACAACGCAACAAGGCGAATGGAACACCCAAAGAAAAAGGGATGTTTGCAGTTTTTTCCGTGAAAAAGAAAAGGAAAATAGGTGGCATTCAGACGCGCGGCAGCAGATGGGCTTTTCGTTTGTGCGGGATAGATGGCAAGACCACAAAAGGACTACGTGCAAACGGACAGAGTTTCGCCTCTATCGCTTACTAAGTTCTCAATCATTGTAGAAGCAAACGTAGAAATTGTAGTACTTGAGAACCAACAAATTTTTTAAAATCCACCATATCTTTCCATAGTGTTCTGAAATAAAGACAACATGGCCTTATTCTTCTGTTTCGAAATCTCGAATATCTAACGCAATCATGCTTGAACTGCCCCTTTATGTCGGAAATTAATTACAAAGAAGTTTTTATTATTATGATTAAGATGTACTCTTGTGCGATACGGACGTCTTGTGTATATAGGCAGGATAAATTAGAATAATTTTAATGTATGAATAATAGAATATCATTGTATCTGAAAAAAAGAGCTTGGAAATCGAGTGATGCCTATCTGCCAAAAATACGAGTATAATACAAGGTACATTATTACAGCATCCAGAACCAGGCGGCTAGTTTACTGCCACATCGACTTGTGCATCATCGGGCTGAAAGTTCTTTCTTGACACCTGCTCCGATCTAGGTCCCAACAAAGGTCCTAAATAAAGGATCCACATGTACCAGTACATAGGAGTCACGAAGATCATCCTTGCTTCGTGAACAACAACGACGTTCTCTTCCTTGTTGTATTCGGTTTTGAAAGACATTCAAAGAATTTTTCTTCGTTTCGTAGTCGAGGTAAGTGAATACTTGTGCCTCCAAAACGATTCACACATGATTGTGTTTTCTTGGAGCTCGCATTTTTTCTTCATGTTGCCGATGTTGTCGTCATCGTCATCGTAACGATACCCCCATTTTCCTAGTTTCGAAATAAGTTTTTTTTTACTCCGCGCGCGCCGTCGTGTCGGGGTTCGCAACAAGGAACAAAAGATCGGGTTTCGACCAACATATATATTCTTTCGGCATCTATTCAAATTTTTTCGTTTCTTGCAGTGTTGAACAGCTCGTGCCAGTTTCCTCGCTTTTCGCTTGAGAGAAATCGCGGGACGAAAAGTGAGTAAATAAGTGGATTGCCTTTCAAAGTATATTTATGGTCACCACTAAGTTCCATAAAAGCTTTCTCCTGTTCGAGTTTTTGCCGTACCGAAGATTTCGTTCTTTGTCAACTTTACGCTAGTGGGAGAAGATATTATAGTTTTCCGTGTTCTATTTACCAATAGGCGCAGACTTCTTATCAAGTATCTTTTGCCATTCGATTCCCGGGTTGATAGGTTCTACAATTTTTTCTTTCAAAAAGAGAACTCGACTGTTTTTTTTTCTTTATGAATGTTCAAGTTTTTTTATCTGCATTTTTTTGAAACGGATTTGTTCACTTGAGGAGGAGTTTATCATTATTGGTAAATTCAGTTGTTCGCATATTTCAAATTTGCATGTCACGATGTCATTTTTGTCAAGAACGGCTCCAACATACACAGCATGAACATCTCGGAGTGAAATAGCAGAAATTCAAGTTGACTTTTTGGGTCTGTGTGTCCTTGAACTTTCTTCTGAATTTTCAGCCTCCGATGTCGTCATGATGACGTCATATTTCTATTTCTTCTGATCCTTAGGGACTCTCTCATCCAATGAAAATATTCCAAGACTCATTCTGCTCTGTTTGTCTCATCTCATGGTTCTTCCCTCCCATAGGTTCTTGACATCCATCACCACCCAATTTTTTTTTGCAAAAATTCTGTCCGTCAAGCAAAAAAAAACAAGTAAAAAGAAACAAGGATTTTTAGATTTTACACATCAAAAACTAACAAGCACAGGACCTTTTGTCTCGAGCATGACCAATTCTGGTTCAACCATTATTTCTCCTTTTACTATGACAACTATTGACCGCAACTTAAGATCTTCGTCCAAGAAGGAATTGGACTCTGCGGCAGTAATGAATGCGGGACAATGTGATGTAGGTTCATCATCGTTGGAAGAAGATGCTGCACTTGCTCGGGCTGAAAATGAGATTAGTTTAAGTCACGACGAAGAAATCAATAGTCTTGACTCCAATGGGAACCCTATTGTTGATACAGAAAAGGTTGAAAATCGTATGCTTACTGTAGCGCTTGTTAATAGCGTGGTTGAATCATCGGCTAGTGTAGCTACAAAGGGAGGAGCCACTGAATCTAAAGAAGACGGCGAACCTGAGAAGCAGCGTTACAGTTTAAGAAAACGAAGTCGGTCAAGCACTAGTATCAATGGCACCGGTGAAGAAAGTCCACGTACGCAATCCAACAATATCGCAAAGGCTAATGCTGCTGAAAATCCTCGTAGTCCACGGTCTCCAGGTGGTAGCCGGATTTCAAAACGTTTGCAAACGAAGAAAGTGAAAGAGGAAGAACAGCAATCTCAATCTAAGCTCCCGTTGTCTCAAGTGCAAACACAGTCTCAGTCCGGGTCGCAGGTGCAGTCACAAAGTCAATCCCAACAAACATCCCAGTCACAATCTCAGACGCAGGCTCAGGCTTCATGTGCTGTTGTTGTTTCTGCACAAACAACTCCTGCTGCACCTGCTCCAGCACCAATTGCTCTTCCTATTAAAGTTGAACCTCCTGCTCCTGTTGCACCTGCTCCAGTTGTTCAAGCACCAGTCCGTCCCCCTGTTCCTCAAGTAAGAATACAGGCACCACCAATAAAAACTGAAGTAAGACCAACACAAACGAATCCTGTTGTTGTCAATAATCCGACAAGGGTACCCAACCCTTTGTTGGGTATGGCTACCTCTCCTGTGGAAATACCACAAGACCTTGGTGCTGCTCCTACCACTAATGGTGCAGCAGCACCACTGCAGCCACAAACAACAGTCACTGCAGTAACTACTTCTGCACCTGCTTCTTTGCTGCCACAGAAAACAACGGAGACTGAGACACCATCACTCAAAATTGAGCCCCCTTCGGCAGCAGCTACAAGTACAACTTCGACTGCAGCTCCTCTTGCTCCAGCACCACCTGTAGCATGTCCTTTGCCAGCTCATCCGGTGGCACCTTCTATGCAAGTTACTGTTAAGGTAGAAGAAGCAACGTTGCCTGTAAAACAAGAAGAACAGGTTATCCAAAGACGAGGGAGAATATTCTCAATTGATATTGATCCGGCGGGGTTGGATTTTCCAGATTTAGGCATTGTGGATGCCATGAATCAACAATCGGAACTTTCTACCGCTGCAGCACCTCTCCCTCCTATTAGCTCCACTGTTTCAGGTGGTGGTAGTGGAGGTAGAAGTGATCACCACGCACATGAGAATGGTACAACAAACAATACACCCACAGTATCTAACCATCCTACTGCGCCAGATGCTCCTCCACAACAAGAAGTTAAACCAGAGCCGCCTCAACCAGCACCAATATCTAATATGATGCCCGACGACATGGATGTCAACCATGATTTATTCATTACCGGTGGTAGAGATCGAGCTATGTCCTTTGAATTCTTTTCGTTCGGTATCAATGCTGATGAACCTCTACCTCCGGCACCAGATTTACCAACAAATTCAGATTATAGCGTTGGTGGAAGACCACGTGGTGACTCTATAATATTTGATCCTTGCAGCTTCCGTGATGGAGGTGTATTGGAAGAAGGGTCTTTGATGAAATCAAGGGGTAACTCGATTGATATTGGTGGCACAGAAGAAATGAACATTATGAATACACCTGGATTCATTCCAGCACCTGGAAGGTACGCGAATAAGTTATTGGATGGGTAGGCTGTACACTGTTTACGAGATTTTTTACATTGCTTGCACCGATCACTCCTTCTACACAACATACAAATATGCTTACATCATTCTATTCCTTTCTTGCGTCTCTACTTTCTTGAATCGTATTCTTGCAGTTCATCTCATCCTGACAAAAATGCACACCTTTCATCTACGGACCACTCGTCGGCCTTGCCTCCTCCACCAGTTTCTGCACCGGCGACGAATGGTTCTTATATTTTGCCTTCACAAACTGTGCATCCTGCACCTCGAGCACAGCCACTTTCATCAGCCCCCCCTCCCTTGGGCACTACTACCACAACTACTACAACAAACTCCTATGGCACAACAACAACCACTACAACCACAACGACTGTTACGGGTGGGAAACCCAATGGCGTTCTTGGTTTACCTGGTGCTGTTAATGGATCTGCTGGTGGTGTTCAAATGGCAACTTTACCAAGTTCTCTAAGTGGTTCATCAATGTCACATTCAACATTCCAAATGGAACTCTTGAACAAAGATGGGCGAATTGGTATTTATTTACCTGAAGCACGTAAGGCACGTATTGCCAAATTCCATTCCAAACGTAAAATGAGAATTTGGCGTAAACGTATCAAATATGATTGTCGTAAAAAGTTAGCTGATAGTCGTCCTCGTATTAAAGGTCGTTTTGTGAAACGATCTGATATGGAAGACGATGAAGAATAATTTTGAAAGACAAAAAGGAAGCAAGGACGAATTTTGGAAAAAAAAATAACAAAACAAAAACAAAACTAGAAAAGCAATATGAAAATGTGGAATCAATGTAAAAAATCTATGACTTGCTGAATATCTTCTTTTTCTCAAGGATAGAAACTATCCCTCCTGAGAAAAAGATTTTTCAGTAAGCTTTTTGGTGTAGATCTCTTCACCGCTGTCACCTTTACCTGGTACACTAGAAAGGAAACTGGTATGATGATTGCGGTGCCACTGTGAGAGAGTACTACCAGTTGGGCTAGCTATGGGTACTAATTTGTAACGAAATCAAATTTTGTTTAAAATAAAAAAAATGTAAAAACAACTAAAACAAAAAGCCTGCATCTATGAAAATTCGATGTGTATCCGTAGCTGGGTGTAATGTCGACCCTGAGTCCTCCCAAGAGAGAATTAATCCATTACATAGTCTCTAGCTAGAGGGAACCTTCTTCTCATTAAAGTGAAATGCATGGATGTTTTTCCGTTCTTATTGTGGGGAAAATTATTTACAGTACCGGTACTGGTGTCGCTAGAAAGAAGGAAACTCTTTGGAGTGAAGGTTAATTTCAGGGATGGATGGATGGAAAGACAACATACTCAGAGAATGTGACTTACTCAGTCCGTCCTGAGTCCTCTCAAGGAAGTACAGTACTTGGTACCAAAACAACTCGTGAGGTCTCAGAGGGAAGGAATCCAAGAAAACGGAATCTAGAAAAAAAATGACATATGAGTTTCAAAATTATCACATATCCATCCCTCCGATGCACAAACTGTGCGGTTGTGATCTGTGAACCAACCGGTTTTCAAGTAGATGGTACAGTACCCAGTATCTTTCCCACTAAAGATTCTCGTGTGTGATTTGGTCATCATCTTCTCGTCGGAGCAGAGGAGAGTCCCCCCCTTTCGCCTTTCGCTCTCTCTTCTTGGTTCTCTTTGCCTCCCTCTCGCGATTGACTTTGCGAAAAAATCTGTTGTACACTACAGCAACCATGATGGTACGTTTGATTCTGACATGACATCCTTTACTTTACATGTCTTTATGAAAACTCAAGGTATTGTTCCTTGATGGGGATTAAGAATGAAAGGATTGGAATCCAAATTGAAAAATACTAGTAGGATAGAAATCTGAAATTTTGATGCAATTAACAACGTGCACCATCAACCTCATTATTTGTTGTAGGTTAGATAAATGAAAAAGTGAGACTCACTCTTTTTTTTTCCAATCTTTGAATACCCATTTTTGCTGTTGTTCTTGTTATACTTTCTTATTTATTTTCTTCGAAAAATACAGTTCTCAGTTGCCACACGATCATTTTCGCGAGCAGTTACGGCTCGCAAGCCCAACAGTGCCACTTTGGTTGGCTTTGCCAAGCGTACCTTTGCTGCTGGTGATAAGTACGACCGTTCTAAACCCCATGTGAATATTGGTACAATTGGTCACGTTGATCACGGTAAAACTACTCTTACAGAAGCTATTACCAAGGTTCTTGCCGAAAAGGGTTGGTCCAGTGCTATGTCTTATGAAGATATTGATAACTCTCCCGAAGAAAGAGCCCGTGCCATTACTATCAACACAAGTCACATTGAATACGAAACAGAAACTCGTCACTACGGACACATTGATTGGTAAGTTTCTTTCTTGGTTCTTCATTTGCTGCCACACTTCCTTGTTTTCATGCCCAGGTTGTTTGCTCATCGTATAGAAAACTCCTTCTCTGACGACAAATTTCATTTTATTATCTAAATTATCCTTTTTATAAATATTGATACGACACGCTACAGCCCCGGTCACGCGGATTACGTTAAAAACATGATTACAGGTGCTGCACAGATGGATGGTGCTATCCTTGTTGTAGCTGCCACAGATGGTCCCATGCCTCAAACCCGTGAACACATCTTGTTGGCGAAACAGGTTGGTATTCCCAAGTTGGTTGTTTTCTTGAACAAGTGTGATATGATCGATGAAGAAGATGAAGAACTTTTGGAGTTGGTGGAGATGGAAATTCGTGAACTCCTTGAAATGTACGGCTTTGAAGAAGATACACCCATTATTCGTGGATCTGCTCTCAAGGCAGCCGACGGTAGCGATGAAACACTCGGCAAGAATGCCATTTTGGAACTCATGAAAACTGTCGATGAGACCGTGCCCGAACCTATTCGTGACTTGGATAAGCCCTTCTTAATGCCTGTCGAAGATGTGTTTTCTATTTCTGGTCGTGGTACCGTCGTCACTGGCCGTGTCGAACAGGGTAAGGTGAATGTTGGTGATGAACTCGAAATTCTTGGTCTTGATATGGATACCAAGACTACATGTACCGGTGTTGAGATGTTCAAGAAGCTTTTGGATCAAGGTCAAGCTGGAGACAACATTGGTGCCCTGTGCCGTGGTTTGAAGAGAGAAGAAGTCAAGAGAGGACAAGTGTTGTGCGAACCTGGATCTGTCAAAACAGGCAAAAAATTCAAGGCTCACGTTTACGCATTGTCCAAGGATGAAGGTGGACGTCACACTCCATTCTTTTCCAATTACCGTCCTCAATTCTTCTTCAGGACTTCGGATGTGACTGGTGATATCCAACTTGATGAAGGAACTGAGATGGTTATGCCTGGTGATGATGCCGATGTGAATGTGGAACTTATTAGTCCTATTGGAATTGATGAAGGTGTTCGATTTACTGTCCGTGAAGGTGGCAGGACAATTGCTACTGGACTTGTGACAGAAGTTGTCGAATAAACAAAAACAAAAAATCGTGACGAAGAAAATACAATACTTTTAACAAGATGGATGGATTGAGACTCTTAAAAAATTATCTTCAACTTGTTCTTTGTTGTTTTTCATATTTTATGTCTTTTTCGCCCTACCTATGAAACTGTGATTTCTTTTCTTTTCCTTTCCTTCTTTGTTTATGGTGCAGCAATTCCAATGACACCAGCACCGACGCGGGCACCAGTATTTCCTGTAGTTAAAGAGGTTTCTTGACCTCCCTTTCCACTATCATCTTCACCAACGTACACTACAATTGAACGACCAATTACGGAATGAGGTCCCAAAAGCTTGACTTTTTTATCTGTAATAGAAACAGCAGACTTTCCATCAGCTCCTACAACAATATTGCCAAGGTCTCCAACCATACAATTTTCATCCGTTGGGGATCCGTGTGATTTACCTGAAAAGGCAATTATTATGATATAGAGTACAATAATTGAATGTGAGGAACCAGTTATCAGGTATAAAGTTCAAAAATCGCCATGAAAATATACTCTTTGCAAGTATGTTTCTTTATACCACAATAAAGGAAAAAGTAATTAATAAACGTACCGAATGGATTAAAGATCGCACCGCAACTTGCGGCTCCTTCCGACAAATCTCCATACACATTGACAGTGATTCCATGTTTCCCAGGAGTTAATCCCCGAATTTCACCTTCAATTGTTGTGGGACTGTCTTCCGTTGATTGAGACAAACGGAGCAAACCTGACACGGAAGTACCGCTTTCGCCAGAAAGAGAACATACACACTTGGCCATGGTCTAATCTATCTTTCTCTCTCGCCCTTGCAAAAAAAATTAATATGCTGCACTACACGAGACGAATGGCACGGTTGGAAGGCGAAACGGAGGACACACAAGGAGAGCATAGCAGAGATATGAAAATGCTTTTGGCTCTCGCTCTGTCCTGCGACAGTGGGGGGAGTTTGAGTTTGACGGGAGAGAAGAGATCCCAGTTTGCGGCGAGGAATGGTACAGGCTTTCGTCAAAACATCCAAACATTAGATTCTAGATTCCGTCTCTCCATGTTTTCCGTATGTGTGGCTGTTTTATGTTGTGTATTTTTAAATAAATATGTGTTGTGCTATGATGGATGAACTATTTGTTGCACTCCCTATCATCATCGATTACCAAACAATAATTTGAAAATTTTGTCCCACTTTCGTTAGCGTGCGAGGCGGGTGAAGCGAAGCGTGACAAGGGATCTTTTTGGAACCTTCTGTAGTTACGTCAGAGGTAGGTTCTAGTTTTCTTCTGTCATCATCGCAAACATTGATAGTGGGAAATACAATGGTCGTCGACACAAAATAATATGAGAACGCACAGTGTTACAAAAAGCACAGCATACACACAACATGTACTTGTCTACAATGATAGCACTCCAAACTTTCTTTCTCATTTATGCTCTTCTAGGAGAAACTAGTGCAGCATGGATTGGGAAAAGTATGGGAGAAACATCGTTTTCATCATTTTCTCTGTCGGCATCCAAGAGGAAGAAGGAAACCTTTGAGACTTCTGTATTTTCCTCCAACCGTCATCTCCATAGTCATTACGATGAATCATTGCCAAACGCCAATGTGTTTGGTCATTCTTTTTCGTCACCTAATGTTGATAGTAGCAATAGGGATCCTCGTCGTAGACAATTCTTGGTGCAAGGTATCATGGCAACAACGAGTCTTTTCGTCACAACAACAACACCAAACACATTGTCATCTATATGTTGGGCATATACACCCGACTCGGATAATTTGCGCGAATCACTATATTTGATTAGTCGCGTACAAGAAGCAACCGTGCAACAAGAACGATTTGTACGTAATAATAAGTTACAAGAAGACTTGAAGAAAAAAATGAAACTAACCTTGAGATTGGTAGAAAAGAATTATCGTTTGTTAGATCAAATTAACTATGCATCACAATTTGTGACACCATCAAGTGAAGTAGTGACTGCTACAGAAGCTGGGAATATTGCTGTGGAAGCATTGCAGGGTGCTATTGATTTTGTAAATACAGAGTTAGGTGTAGGGCCTATTACTCCTGAGCAGCGTACATTCTTAACAGAATCAATGCAAGAAACGAGAGAACAACTTTTTGTATTTTTGAAATATATGCCATTACAAAAATTAGAAGAAGCAAGATTCCGTGTGGAAGATGAAAATATCAAAAATCGTGATGAATTTGATGGTGATTCTGATGCAGGCGTATACAATCCAGTTATCTTACCTTGGAAGCAACAACAACAACAACAACCATCAGAAGCAAAACAATAGTTGAAAAATCAAAAGGAGACTCCACAATAGGAAACAACCTAGTTCCAAACGATGAAATATGCAATTTATTGTCGTTCGACTCGCGCTTCCGGAGAAATGTTACTTTTAGAAGATTTGCTACTTTTAGAAGATTTTTAGAAGATTTGCTACTTTTAGAAGATTTTTTTCATGTATTCCTTATGACATTTACAAGAAGACTAAAATATTTAGTTTCATGCTCTTAGAGAGTCCCGATAACTGCAAAATTAAGTGTGAGTCATCTTATCTTGACATCAAGTCGGTATCATGCTGAAAAGTTTCTAACAGGTGCGGTAAGTCCTTGGACTCTAGCTAGGACTAGGACGACTCTCTCCAGTCCTCTCCATCACTTTTCGTCGTTCGGGCTCGCAGAAAATGCTGTTTTTAATCAGAAAAAATGGGGGTCCTACTACAGAGAGTCAAACATCACCTACCAGGTACCTGTCTATCGGTTTTTCCGATCTTTGATGGCATTAATTAATAGCCCAGTAGATTTGAACGTACCTGATAAGAGTACCTGGTACAAGGTACGTAGATTTGAACGTACCTGGTGTAAGAGTACGTATGATGTATTTCTTACATAGTTCCTGGTACGAGGTAGTACTATGTAGGACTACCTGTACAGACGGTAGGATACATCAAGATTCATGATGTAGGAAGAAAATTGCATGGTAGCTCACGCCGGCCTGACCTAAGGTCCTAGGACACTACAGACATAGGTACGTGTATGGTCTACCTGGGTATGTGGACCTGCTACAGACAGACAGTACCACAGGGAGCGTACATGTTTCGGTTTTTAGGACTACCTAGTACGACCATGCGATGTCTCGGCGAGTGGCGTGCGTAGTAGATCGCAGACGCACCAGGTACAGGCACGTACCTCTGTGGGAAACTACGTGGGTTCTACGGACACTCTTTCCTGCATACAACACATACAGAAGCAACCTCACGTACCGTTCGCATAGGTACGTAGCATCGCACGTTGATGCTCTTTGAAAAGAGAGTCAGACGGTTCACAAGAGAAGCAGCAGCTCCCGATCTATCCGTCCTCGCGCCCGCTCCGCTGCTGCATGCATGCGATCTGCAGCAGCACAGCAACGCTACGTGTAAGCGGTTGTGACGATGTCTAGTGATGGCGATAACTCGTCAACCGAAGATCAATTCAACTTTGAATCACAAGTAGGAGGACAAAGATATCCAGTACATGACTGTTGTGAATTTGAAGATGTTGAAAATCTAAGGGTAAGTCGTAGATCTCCATTGATAGCTTTCGATCGATACCGTACGGCATGATTGACGCACTATATCGTACTTAAGACAAAACAGTTGAGGAGTGACAGAAGATATTGGATTTTTGATCTTTCGAGTTTTCGTTGTGTGAAGCAAGATTTTGATCGTCACAATTAGGTTGTTTTAATCGTGTCATTGCGAATGTAATCGATGTTATCTAACAAATATATATTTTTTTCTTGATTACTTTTTAATTTTGAAAAATGAAAATTAATTAAACAGAAATTAATATTTGTACAGCAGGGGCCATCCGATGATGACTCGTCAGATTCTGAACAAGATGATAATGGTGAAGATGGTTCAAGTTCCTCTTCGGATGACAATGATTCACATGCAGCAGCACATGCTGCTGCAGTTGGACACTCGCCAAATACTCCCATTGCTACAACAACAACCGCACCTGAACAACAACAACAACAACAACAACAACAAGAGGCAACCACTTCAGCTGCAGCTGATACGGCTTCCGTACAAGATACAGCACAGCCAATGGCTGTTGAAGAAGATACAGTAGCGACATCCGAGAATGACCTGAATCCTCCGAAAGCTACTGTCCCGATAGATACGAATGACTTACAGCAACAACAAAGAGGAGAAAACAATGAAGGACAATCTGGACAACATCCTGTCCCAATATCCGAAGTAAAAGAAAGTGAGGAACAAAACGGTAATCATGATAATGCTCTTGTTGCTGGTGAAGTTACGGCTGAAGCAGATGACACAACAACAGCATCAGGGGCAGCAGTCGGTGGAGGTGAATTAGAGAGTGAGAAAAAGCAAGCAGAAAAGAAACCCAAGAAAAAGGCCCAAAAAGAGATATCGTATTATTGTCCTTACAATTTAAATGAAAGAGACGAAGATGAGAATACTCCATTGCATATTGCGATACATTATCGTAAGCTTGAACACGTCAAATGTTTATTGGAGGCTCGTGCATCTGTACATAAAAAGTGTGACGGGAGTGCTCCTATCCATACTGCCATTAGTATTGGAAGTATCCCTATACATGCTAACTTTGCATTTGAATGCACAGCCGTTTTGGTAGAAAATGGTGCAGATTTGTCTGTTCGCGATGAATCTTTTCAAACACCATTGTACCTTGCTTGTATGTACAACTTGCCAAACATTTTACTCTATATCCTATCTAATGGTGAGGGGTTACCGACGCTTAACTTGAAGGCGGATAGATCTGGTGGAAGAGCCTTACATGCTGCTGCTAAGTATGATATGATTGATACAGCCGATATTCTTCGTCAAAATCATTCTCGTACATCACAAACAAATATTCCGCATCCACCAGTGATTGGAACCACTCCTACAAAGGATCCTGCTGCACCATCGATTACACAAATTCTTCTCAAAACACCAGGTGTAGAAGTTGATGCTAAAAACAATTACGGTCAAACACCTTTGCATATGGCATGTATGAGAGGGAACTGGGTAGTTGCACGACTTTTATTACAGGCTGGTGCTGCCCCGGATGTTACCGATCGTCGTGGATTTACACCTGGTCAAATAGCACGTAAACGTGGGATGCACATCCCGAATGATATTTTACCCACCTTGGGTGAAAAATCGTCTCCATCAGGTGATTTAACGCCCCGTGATCTTATAGTGGATCCTGACAGTACAACATTATTGCTATGTCACGAACTGTGTTTTCGACATCGTAGTTGTCCACCTATCCGAAGAGATGGGATAAACGAACCACCACCGGAAAATGTACGTCGCCTACACGTCTTGACCAATGATCAAGATGGTATCTTGCAATCTTCTGAATTTCAACGATGCATATGGGAAAAGGAACCACGGCGAGCAGCCATGGCGGACGTTTTGAAAATACACGAATATAGCTATGTCGAAAGTATTTGTAAAATGTGTTCGGGCATTGCTGACAGTCCATCTGCTATAGCACATTTAGACGCAGACACAGCTATATCACGATGGAGCTTTGAAGCAGCCATGCGTGCGGCTGGCAGTGTCTGCGAGGCAGTGGACCGTGTTGTGGCAGGTGATTTCCGTAATGCATTTTGTGCCGTCAGGCCTCCTGGTCACCATGCTGGACCTAGGGGTATCGTCCAATGTCGTAATGATCCTGACGGTGGGTCACATGGATTTTGTCTGTTGAACAATGTTGCCATTGGTGCTGCATATGCAAGGACCATGTACCGCAATGAAGGGATCCGTAAGGTTGCTATAATTGACTTTGATGTGCATCATGGGAATGGGACAGAAGAAATTGTTCGTCAGCTCATACCACGAAATGAAAGATCTACAATACGTACACCCTTTGCATTTGGAGAACTTATGCAATCCAAGTACAGACCCTGGTTAGATGAAAGTGACATAGAAAACGTTTTCTTTGCAAGTTCACATGGGTATGGTCCACGTGGTATTGAATTCTCAGATAATCCATCGCAGGGTGGTTGGTTTTATCCAGCTTCTGGTGAAACACAAACGACCGATGCCATATTGGACCCATCAGTGGTAGAAAGTCCATCTAATCCATCCGACTTTATCATGTCACAAACATGGACTCGAGTTGCAGAAGAATCATTGGGCAATTGTTTCAAGGTCATTAATTGTGGTTTGCCCTTGCCACAACCTGATGCCATTCCGGGTATGCAACGAGTTGAATTACGTGATGCCTACCGTTTAAAAATTCTGCCTCATTTACGAGAGTTCGATCCTGACATGATTTTTATAAGTGCTGGATTTGATGCGCACAAACGTGATGCTATGAACTTTGGGTACGTCGGAATGGTGGAAGAAGATTATGAGTGGTTAACATCCGAACTCGTCAAGGTTGCCAACTCTTGTTGTAATGGTAGAATAGTATCCGTCCTGGAGGGCGGATACAAGATTCACGGTGGCATTGTATCTCCATTTGCACGCAGTGTGGCAAGTCACGTCCGTGCGTTAGTGGACGGTGGACGTAGTCGAGAGTTGTTTGATGCGTCCGATGGTGAATGGGATAGTCAATTTGAACGCCATACTGTAGAAGATCGTGAAAGACGTCGACAGCTTAAGTTGGAACGTCTTACTCGTGTACAACAACAATTCCAGCATCCTACAGCTCCTCCTCATCCTTCTCTACAACATCATGATATTCACACTGCAAACTTGGGTATTTCGGAAGAACAGCTTGCTGCTGCTGCTGCTGATGTGGCGGCCGCTGCTCCCGCCCAGGACGAAGAAAAACCATTTCGCAAAAGAAGACGTAACAATGTGGACTATAAAGAGCTATACGAAGAGATGAAGCGAGAAGGTGGACTCTGAGTGGAAAATAGCGCAGGCGTCATTAAGTGCAATATAAAAGAAATGGTAACTGAGAGAGGGTTAAAAATTAAAAAATATAAAAGGAAAAAAGAAACAAAAAGAGCTACCATGTACTCGTACTGAAGTGAAATGTGACTACAGCGTCTGACGATGGAAGTCAAGGGATGACTACAGCGTCTGACGATGGAAGTCAAGGGATGAGTGATACCCCCGATCTTCTCTCTCTCTCTCTCTCTCTCTTTCTCTTTCTCTCTCTCTCTCTCTCTAGAGTTGAAGCACGACGCACACGCTTTCTTCTTTTTTAGATGAAATCTGGGCAAATGTCACGTTTTAGTGGTGGTATATTTCAATAGATTGTCAGAACTTAACCCTAACGGTAACTAACACCTACGGTAAAGTGTGAGTTGTCTGTCTTTTTGTTCATCATAATATCTCAACCAATAGAATCTCTCCACCAAGAGCTTGGATTGGAGGGTCAGGCACTTGTCTGTTTCTCCGCGATGAGGCGATGGGTGAGTCTGTCAAACTTCAACTCTATCAACATCTCCGGGTTTTCAAATATAAATTTATCTACACTTCTGTATATTTATTTTAATCTTATTTATGAATTCGCGCTATGTCCGGAGAACACCTTCTGGTATTAATTATCGGCTATTATAATGCTGAATCACACTTGGAGAACCAAAGAAGCACACGACACGAGACACGGAACCCACCGAAGGCAGACAGAGTTTTTTTTTTTTGGAATCTATCGCTCGCGTATGTACACGAGTAACACGAATAGGTCCACTAGCGGAAAACTATCACAGAATAGAAAGAGAGGACTGATGTGTGCGAGAATGAAGTGGGACTGATATGCACAAAGACACTCAGGCAAGACCTCTCACCCAACGAATCAAATAATAACTACCATGGCATCAACTCCACTACCATATCAAATAACAAAACAATCAAAATCATTTGAATCCAATCAAAATATGAATGTCGAAGCACCGACAGGTCAAAATGTGAATTCTTCATCTTTGATTCCAAAGCAGAATGAGGCTTCTCATTATCAACAGCAACAACAACAACAACTCAGCAACCATGATGAAGAATTGTTGACGCCACATCCACATGATGTTTTATGTGGTCGAGGTGGATTGACCAACAATCATAAGGGAAACGCATGGTATCGACGATTAGTTTCTTGTAATCGTCCACTGTACAGATCATCTCCCAAGCATACAAAATTATTAGTTAGTAAGGCTATCGTGGAAGCTGTGTTTTCTCAATCACCTCCAGGACGATTTCTAGAACGGCACAAAAAGACGGGTTTGTGGTCGCCGGTCCCATATAAGAGAGCTGTTGATAAAACATCACAAGCCTTACGTGAGAAAGAACGACAGGAAACCGAACTGCATCTGCCTCCTCATGTCAACAGCGGTGGAGAAGGCAGACTGGCGAACCAGCAGAGTATGCAACAAGATACTAATTTGACTGGAAAGTCTAATGGCAAAATGTCCTTGCAAGAATTAGCCATGGCAGCTGTGGAGCGTGCTGGTGGTATGCCGGATCAAATGCAAACATCAGCACCACCCTCACCCTCAAAACCAGCTTTATCAGCACCAACACCCGAAATCAAACCAGCAGAGCAGACCTCTAGTATCAATTCCAAAATTCCAACCAAGTTTAACAGTATTTCTGCTACAGGTGCACCTCTTAGTGTTCCAGCTTACTCGGAATCTCTAGCAAAACATCACAATCAGTATCACCATCCTCCTCCTGCTCCCCAGCCTGTGTCAGCTCAATCATTCGCTTTTCCACAACAACGAGTGCAACAGGGACAACAAGAAGCACATGCAAAATTTCCGCCATTCCGAACACACTTGAACGACCAAAGCTCCCAATGTACATCACAACGTCCAACTGCCGATGTAATCATGACTCCCGCGAACGGATCTACGACTGATTCTGCTCCATCCAGAAACACACAATCGATATCGGGAAAGAAACACAATGACACTACTCATCCCTCACCACCAAACCAAGAGAAAAAGCCTAGACTGTCATGGAATCACCACCATCACCATCATCATTCAATACGACCACCCCAAGCGCAACAAGAACAGCAATATCATAGACATCCATCTCATCCTGAACATACCCAACAAACTGAAGTCTCATCCGCACCACCACCACCACCACCACCTTTAGCGACATCTTCATCATCTAGATCTTCACCAGTACCACCCATGCTAGAATCTCTACAAACAAGAGCATCATCTCTATTTCGATTTCTAAAGGATACCAATATATATCCTGAAAGCACTACTGCAAATAATAACACAACTCAATTCACAAAGACCGACACTAGTGAGAAAATACCGATCCAACCTACAGCATCACAGCAACAACCACAGGAGGACGAAAACAGGAGCAAAGATTATACCGAAGCACCCGTTCATGGCAATAAAGGTATTGACGTTACTACCGGTAAAGCCAACAAGGTCAACGATAGTATGAGCACCTCTAGTACAACTAGTCGCAGTAGCGGCAGTATTAGTGACACACCACTGTTGACACAGTTAGTAAATGTAGCAACATCAGAATACTACCTCAGAGAAAAACAAAAGAAGAAAGAAAAACATCATAAGCAGCAGCAGCACCATCATCGAAAACAAAACATCTCTACTGATAATGACAAGAATGATACCATGATCGATTTTGATCCAACACAAGATATGCCAGCTTTAATGAACATTGCATCCGCACCATTTCGACAAGTGTCATCTTGGGGTATGCCAGGTGTAGCAGATGCTATATCAGTATCCTCACATTCTTCAACTTCTTCCTCCAAATCACCATCACCAGTTGAAGCAAAACCCTCATCCAATAAGAATCCCGCTTCTGGTGCTAATCATCATCATGAAGGATGCAAAGAAATTCTAGCTGGTGTCGATGGGAAAAAAAAGGTAGTGGGTGTAACAGGTGGAACTAGTTACAAACGTACAAGTACCAGCAGTAGTGGTAAACCATCACTTTTGGATGATTACGACGAGTCTCCCGTAGAAGCAAGGCTAAGAACATTATTGCCAGGATAAATACTGAATGTAGAGTTGGATGTAGGAGTTCATAGGATGGTCGACTTTTATGACATATAAAAACAAACAACCAAACATGTGTCACATAGCCGAGCAATAAGGACAATCTAAATCAGATTGATTCTACATTTGAAAGTCATCACTTTGGAACCACTGGCTTTAGAAAGTCAATAGGAGCTAAATGACTCTCAACATGAATTTTCTAAAGAGGTCTCTTGTTCCACCTACGAAATTTTTAGTTCAATATTATATACTATCTATATTATCTATCGTTACTATTTTTTACTTTGTTTTTTTAGTTCTTGGGTGTTGGTTTTTCATCTGTAGCATTTTTTAAAAGAGTCTTGTATGCATGTTCGTTGTGATTATTGCACGGTTCAGAGTAGTGGTATCAAGTCTTTCCCATTCGCTTAATCTTGCTTTTAGCTTGTTTTAGGGAGCAAGATTATCAAGGCTCGTAGCAACATTAACAAGTTTGGAATCACACATCTTTTGCAAGATTTCAAGTGATTCCTTGTATAAATCTTGAGCGTGCTGCTTGTTTCCGAGTTTGACATGAAGATGTGCCAAATTTCGGAGTGTATTGACCAAATCCATATTCTTTTCATCTTGATGCTTGATGGTCTTCATATACTTACCAATCATGACCTCGTAGGATTCTAAATCACCGGATGTGATTTCGTGTAGTGATTTCGTCATGTCTTGAATATCTTCATCCATATCCAAATAGACACCACGTTTAATCATCAAGGCCTCTTCATACATGGATTTAGCTTGTTCATAATCACCCAAGTTACCATGTACAAGTCCAAGACTATCATAAGTTGCTGCCATATTGACATTCTGACCATGTTCACCATAAACTTGTTTCATCATGTCAAGAGCTTCATTGTACTAGATATGGAAAACAAAAAGGAACAATGGTGTCAATCAGAGTAAGATTTAGTTTTCTAAATATCTCAAGAAAGCAATAGTAACGCAACGCAATAGGACACTTACCTTCATTTTAGCTTCACCTACTTTGCCAGCATCAAAAAAGACATCTCCAACTTCCTTAAGTACATTTGCAACCTTTTCATTCGGTTTTGTTCCATAATCATACTTCAACGTCCTGAGAGCACGATCATACTCTTCCAAGGCAGTTGACAATGATTGAGATTTAAACATGTGCGGCTGTGCCGCAAAGAGGAAAGGGACAAGACGAAGGAGCATCATGGTTTATGTAGAGAGTTGCAGTTAGAAGTTGTTGTGCTTGTTTGTCGTTGTTGACAATGGATCGTTTGTTTGCAAGATGCAATCTTATTCTTTATGAAATTTAATGGCACGTGTAAGAGAGATGCAGTGGCAGGGGGGGAGGGGGGGTCCGAAAGTTTTCTTTTCTGTGGAGTGACATTGGGGTTCGCATCACTCAACCTTCTTCTACATGCTCTGGACGAAGAATCCGGGTGCACTTTCGTTCACGATTGCTTTTAGCATGTTTATCGTGTTGATCTTACTGTAGAGTCTAGAAGAGAGATGGTAGAATGTACTTTTCTATGATTGAATCGTGCAATTTGTTTGACATCTATCCAAAGTCCTTTTGTATCCAAAAAGGATCGAATCAGAATTATTTCCATGTTCAGTTGCCGGAAAAATGTGAAGCAACGGTCCAATAAGATTATTTCAATGCGAATCGTATTAATTATGAATCTCCTACGAGTTCGCCGAAATAAACATGTGGGAATGTGTCATGCGCTGTATCGCTCCAGGGAGTTCGGGAAATCGACGTTTTGATGATGCTTGTTCGGGGTGTTCTAGGTGTCGACGCGCGACAGAAAAGAAACGTCAAGAGATGCGAATCTATCTACATTTATTTATCATCTGAAAATGGGAACCCTCTCCTCTGAGTCTTGCTCCCTTACTGTTTCGTGAAAGTGAGAAATTGAGCACTTCCGATCTGTCGCAAATCAGTAAACTCTCAAATCGGAACGACATAAGGTGGTCAGTCGTAATGCTCAAAGATCCTATCCTGGAAAACAAGATCCTATCCACCCAAGATCCAGACTGTCTTCCGCATGTTGAACATAATAATTATGTGCGCAGAGTTGCAGTTTTGCAAGATCAATTTCACTCCACATCACAGACTCACCGATGAGACATCAACACTGCACAGTACAAGTGCTACACAGATTCTACGTACGAGCATTGCATTACTGCACAGAAAAGACATCAAGAGATACATAAAAGCGTGACATAAAATTTTGAAAAACGTTAAATGGAAGTTAGAACGGATTTAGAAAAAAGGATTCCACTTATTTTAATTGGCTTAACATATGCTCATGACGTCATAGGTGTCAAGCTCATTTTGTATCTGCATGTGAGTCTTGACCCGTCACGCCGTAAATTCTACTCACCTCTTGATATGTCTCGATGGTTCAAGGTGGTAGGCAGTATGTAGAGATGCCAATCAACGAGAAAAAAACGAGACAAAATCAAAATGTCAGATTGGAAAAGAATCCAAAACAGAAAGACACAGCCGCACAGATAGCACGTGCAAATTCGCGAGAGAAAAAGTGTTCTCATAGTCTAGATTTTTGGACGACACACAACAAGATTTTTATCGTTGGTACTTTGTGCTCTCTATTGATTACTCCTCCCAATATTGGAAACAAAGTCATTTACTAATTACTGCCTACAAACAAGATGGGTTATAACAGAGTTTGCTATAATGCAACAAACGATGACTATGACTCGGGAACGGTCGTCAGTGTAAGTCCATTTTCGTGTCCAAAGAACACAAAAAATCATTTGTCGTGTCAATGCTCGTATCTATTTATTCAGGCACTCACTTACCCTCAACCTCGTCTGATATAATTCTCTCGTTTCACCTTGTCCTACAACTAATATGGACACATCTCAACCGCTGCAATCTTACTCCATCGATCATATGATGCATACTTTCCCATTATTATTATTCTTTAATATAGTCGGAATTCCCCTGCAATGCCGACGCCATTGATGCCATCAGTTTGCCATTAACGGCTGCTGGTTTAGGACTAATCATGGTCCTTTACTGTATGAAAAAACTAGCAACTGCCCCTCGAGGATCTGATTTGATGAATCGTCTATCAGATCAAATCAAATCAGGCGCCCGTGCCTTTTTAGTCACTGAATACAAATATTTGAGTGTATTTGTGTTGGTGGTCTTTGGCATTTTGGTCGCTCTGTATTCCTCCGACCCTCCTTCTGGTGAACACACAGATGGTATTCGTTACGGTTCATGCTTCTTGGCAGGCGCCTTTTTATCCGCTGCTGCCGGCTGGGGTGGTATGTCTGTCGCCACCGACGCCAATGTCCGTACAACTCAAGCTGCCGACAAGGAAGGATTAGCTGTTGCACTCCGCGTTGCCTTTACAGGTGGAGCTGTCATGGGCTTTACTGTTGTCAGTTTAGGTCTCATGGGATTATCCATTTTCTTCTATTTGGTATCTTTGGGATACGGCCATGAGAATGGAACTAATGAAGAGGGTCTCAAGTATGCCGCTGATGCTCTTGCCGGCTTTGGCTTTGGTGCATCATCTATTGCTCTCTTTGCCCGTGTAGCTGGTGGTATTTACACCAAGGCTGCTGATGTCGGCGCTGACCTCGTCGGTAAGGTCGAGATGGATATCCCTGAAGATGACCCTCGAAACCCAGCTGTCATTGCTGACAATGTCGGTGACAATGTTGGTGATGTTGCTGGTATGGGTGCTGATTTATTCGAATCCTTTGTCGGTTCCATCATTGCTGCTGTTACCTTGGCAGATGGTGATATCGCACTTATGATCCTACCATTCTGGGTTGCTGGTGCAGGTATTGTTGCCTCTATCCTTGGATTCTTTGCTGTAGGTACCAAGGATGGTGCATCCCAGAAGGAATTACTCTTTGCTCTTCACAAGGGGGTATTGGCATCCTCCGTCTTTGTCATTGGCTTTTGCGCACTCATCATTGCCTTTCTCTTTGAAGGTCGCGAAGAATATGGATGGAAGATTTTTGCCTGTATTATCATTGGTTTAGTCGCTGGTGTACTTATTGGTCAAGCCACCGAATACTTTACTTCCTATGAATACTACCCCACCAAGTCAATTACAGAAGCCGGTATTACCGGACCTGCCACTGTCATCATTCAAGGTTTGGGTATTGGTATGATTTCCTGTGTTGCACCCGTACTTGTCATTGTAGCCACCATTTTAGGTTGTGATGCACTTGCTAATGAATATGGTATTGCCATGGCAGCTGTGGGTATGCTTTCCACCTTGGGTGTTACTCTGGCCACGGATGCCTATGGTCCCATTGCTGACAATGCCGGTGGTATTGCTGAAATGGCTGAATTAGATGAACGTGTCCGTGAAACTACTGATGCTCTTGATGCTCTTGGTAATACCACTGCCGCTACTGGTAAGGGTTTTGCCATTGGTTCAGCTGTCCTCACCGCCTTGTCACTCCTTAGTGCCTTCAAGGATGCCGCTGGTATTAAAACTGTTGATATTGGTAACCCCATCGTTTTGAGTGGTGCTCTTATTGGAGCCATGCTTCCCTTTTTGTTTGCTGCACTTACCATGTTGAGTGTTCAAAAGGTACGATTTCACTAGGAGAAACGAAATTTGATGTTTTTTTGGGCCAAGTTGTTGCCTTTCTTGCTTTTTATAAAAACTAGATGTTTCTCACCAAGTCCTCTCTTGGTGTTGTTTTGATTGTTTGTATACTCTGTTATTACAGGCTGCTGGTGCCATTATTATTGAAGTTCGTCGCCAATTCCACGAAATTCCAGGATTACGTGAAGGTAATGCCGAAGCTGACTCCGACAAGTGTGTTGCTATTTCTACACAAAGCAGTATCGAAGAAATGATTTTACCAGGTCTCTACGCTATTTTGGCCCCCATTACGGTTGGTTTCCTCATTGGACCCAAGTGTCTTACTGGACTTTTGGGTGGATCCATCGCCTCTGGTATGATGCTTGCCATTATGATGGCCAATGCCGGTGGTGCATGGGACAACTCCAAAAAGTACATTGAAATTGAAGGTGCTGCCGGTGGCAAGGGTACCGAAACTCACAAGGCCTGTGTTGTAGGTGATACCGTGGGTGATCCCTTTAAGGATACCTCGGGTCCTGCACTCAACATTTTAATCAAGCTCATGAGTATCATTTCTCTTACCATTGCTCCCCTCATGGAAAACAAGGACGATTGGGATGACTTTTGGATTGGACTCATTCCCTTGGCAATCATGATTATTGGTACTTACATTGTAGGCAAACTCTTTTGGTCTGAATCAGCTGACATTACTGCTGATATTGGTGGTAGTGACAAGAAGGAAAACATTGACATGGTCAATGCGGAAAATGAAGATGCTGCCTAAATACCCAAAAAACAATTGGAACAGGAAAAAAAAAAAAAAAACAAGAATCGATTCAAGTGTGTAGAAATTCTACTCATTTGTTCTGTATTGATTCTTTTTTTTCTTCTGGAAAACTCCCCAGATATATATTGTGTGTTTCGTGATGTTTCGTCGGAATTTTAATGTAGATACATAACGTACTATTGTGTAGGAAAAACAAATGAAAACTAGAGTTTTACTTGACTTTTTTGTTTCGTGTTGAGGTACTAATTTTTGGATGTATAAGAGGTCTGTTTATCTGAAGTTTGGTAAATCATATTCAGTTCTGTATTAAAAAATATTTTATACGACACTCCATATTCTCTTTTCTTCTTGAATATTCAAGGATTGACAGGATGACTTACTTTCTGTCGATCTGTCTTCAATAGTCTAACATGACTGTCTGGGTGCTGATGGTTTTCTGGAGACCACCATAATAATATAATCTCATTGTTATGCGATTAGAAGAGTTTGATACAAAACATGTATTATTTATATTTAGTCTTACAACAAAAAAGAGGACACAGATTTTGATTGGAGTTGGACAACCTGTTTTACAAAGAATATTTATTAACCCTTTAGCCACGGATATTTTCCCGGCCTTTTGACAGCCGCCTCTAGAGATTAATTTTTTTCGGAAATCTCGTTTTCCATACACCATATCCCTTATTTTTTTGGTAAACGTATTCGCTCTATCAATCCACCACGTAGTGTCTAACCAGGACAAGCTTGCAATTTCCGAAAATTTTTAAGAAAAACAAGCATGCCAGAGGCAACAGTACAGTACCCCTACGTATTTCCTCTCAAAACACGGTAATATTGGTGGTGATTCCGGAAAAACGGTCGGAAAAAGTAAAGGAACCCAAGGTTCCTGCACTTTTTCCGAGTGGGTTTTTAAGAAAAAATATCATGTCCCATTTTTTGTGTAGAAAGTACGGATGCTCTCTTTATTACTGATGTGCTACCTGTACATGGTACCGGTACCCTGGTACTCCTCTTTCTACCAGGTACCTGGTACGTGTATTTGTCAGTATATCCCATATCCTTTTTTTTTTGACTGCTGACTGATCGCAGGACTTGATATCAGCAGGGAACTGTAACTGTAGTTGGCCTTTAAGTCCAAATTTTTTACTTACATATCTAATTACAGTGCAGAAAAATAAAAGTTCTTAATTACAAGGTACTGTTCTTAATAAAATTATTATTTATTATTAACAGGGAAACAGCAAAAAGCTCTCAACCTGGTACGCTACCTTTAACCATGGATCAAATCACACTAGACGCGATAGTTGCAAAATCATTAGTTGGAAAAGGTCCAAGGCGATTCTTTATTATCATTGAACTATAAATCTCGCAACCACCTGCGGGGCATAAAAACATGACCTCGCAGGACTCTAGGTCCTAAATCTTCTTTATCCGCCTATCATCATCTTTTCG
>WKLE02003355.1:739-10762 GCA_014885115.2 Asterionellopsis glacialis
GATGAGCGCTCTGGTACTGGTTCTACAATAGCCATTTCTAAAAAGCATGTGTTGTCTGTCCAAAAGTGGCTGGTACGGGTTGCACCTCCTGTCAATTTATACCTCCTTGGACATACCAGGTATCTCTAAAGGGCTTTTCTCATTGAGTGATAGTAGATTGGTTAGAAAGGTACCATACAGACAGTCATGGACAAGACATCCCAGAAGCTCAAAGCAAAGAAGAAGCCCATAACAGGGCTTACCAGGGATAGTGGCGCCAAAGGGGGGGAGGGGGGGTGCAGCCCCCCTCATGGTAAAGGGGAGGGTGCAAAGCACCTGATCAAAATGGACAAAGCACAAAACGGACAAAAAGATCAAGAGGGGAGGCAAAGCCCCCAACCTTAATGCCCAGACAGGGACTTTTTAGGGTAACTCTAATTCTAAAAGGTACTGGATATTTTGCAGGTGTAACTAATTAGTTGATTTTCACCTAATTGGTTACATTTTTCATGAATTCAGTGCACACAGATGTTGCAACAATACTGTGACTGGGAGGTTTTCCTTCTTTTGTTTGGTACCAAACCAGAGGCTGCTGCTGTTGTTGTGGTACTGGAGAAATGCAGTAGGCTCCAACTTTGAGACTGCAAAGATGGAGTATAATAAGGCAGAATGGAGCCTAAGGCTTTTGGATGACAGGGCACATTCAAAGGAATGTACCATTTTTTATTACTACTAGTATGATCATCCTGTTGTTTTCTTTTGACTGCTGAGGTTGTTACCTTTCAAACAGGAAGGACTACTGGTTCCACCACAACTGGATCTGTTTTTGTAGTAGTATTTTTTTGTGGTGTTGGAGTAGAGTTATTAGCACAGGACTGGCACTGAAACCAGTCATTTGATGGATGCAGACTAACTTCCCTATTTTTTTGCTGTTGTTCTCAAAAGTATTCTGCAAAAAATCATTCACCATTATTTGGTGGCAGTTCTTGTACACCTGTGTACTTCAGCTACCACACCCACTGCTCTAGCTAATTCATTAACTGCAACAAGATCATGGTCATTGTAAGATGCTGGTTCTCAATGTAGGAAAATAGGCATTATAGATCTTTCTTCTGATGTCATTACATCAAGCTTTAGTTGTTCATGGATACTCTTCTTGCTGTTCCTCCTAAATGTAGTGAATTTGCAAGAGACTCCCTGGTGTTAGTGTTACCATACTGATTCAGTAGGTCATGAAATGCTTCCAGCAAGCCCTCACCATAGTCACACTTGAAGGTGGGCATATCATGTTTGGCTTTTATAGGTGCTTACATAGTCCTGTACGTGTGTCCTCTTGTGGCAGGTAGGACATCTTGTAAGTACTTTGAATTGACCTTTTGATTTTCCACTGCAGGTTTAGTATCACCATTAAACAGTTTCTTACCTGCAACTTTGTCATGTCTCCCCTGGCCTGGTTCTTTTCCTCACTGGCATCCACCTTATACTTAATAAACCATTTTTCTATCTTATGATGTATGGCTTCAGGTGGGTAAATTTCTTTTCTGGAGAATTGTGTCAGATGTTTTTACCTTTTGGTGTGTACTCCTTTATCTCATGTATCTCTGTATCACCATGTTTCTTGCTATGTAATGAACCATCCTTGAGACACTGGAGTAAATTGGCCTCATCCTGCATATTGAATTGGTAGATACAGCCCTTTACTTTTGCTACTGCAACAGGAAAGTCCTAGTGTCTGTCATTCAGTGTAGAAACTATACAATTTATAAAGTGGACAAGACCCAGTCTGCCTTGGCAAAATGGAAATATTAAAGCCCAAAAATTGGTCTTATTAGGCCATGTGTCACAGCACATTACTAGTGGGTTTCAGTTTTGCTGCCTAGCCAGGCACTCTGCTGATTGTGCTGCATTGGCAAGTCTTGTTGTTGGAACTAAGATTGCAGATGCAATCTGGCCAGTGTTTTTTCCAGCATCTCACAGGCCTTTGGCCCATTATTGGACAGAAAGTGTTTTAAGGGTTAGAAGATATGGTCCTGATCCCATATAGTAAAACATTTGGCCACCTGCATCTCTTGGGTATGCCTGGCCTGATTGGATATGCCACTTAAATTTAGATCCGATCTGCTGGCTTCACCAAATGAATCACCAAGATTGTCACTCAATGGAAGTATTTAGAAACTACCAACCCAGTCCTCAAAACACACAATAGTGGAGAGGCAGTATGAACACCAGTATCAAAATACTGGGAGTAGTATGTTTCAGCAGCTACATATTCCTTCCCAAGTTTTTTATATAAGTATTTTTCCAGTATTGGACCATTCCTGCAACTCCCAACATAAAAAATAGAATTTAGTTCCAACTATGGAACTGTAAGGCTCATATGGCTTTTCCCTGCAGTGGTACTTCAAAACATGTTGTGCCTGGTGGGAAGTGGGTACTGTACCACTTCATACAATTTCTATTGTCTGTGTTTATTGTCTTTGCTGTCACGCAACTTGTTGGTTGTCTTTTCAAAGTTGGACAGGAAATGACTGAGAATAGGCTCGGCCATTTCAATTATAGGCCTAGCAAATTTTGCTTTATATGTGGGACCAGGAGAAGGTTCCATCTTAACCTTCAGCAATGTCTTAAGAACATCTGGTCGCATACTCTTGTACACATCTAACAAGAATAACCAATCTTCAAGATCAAACTGCATCAGTTCTGATTTCTGATGAGCAAGAATTTTGTAAATTTGTACAATACATACTAATGTACAAGTATGTAGATGGTTATGCTAATAACCCATCTATCCCTGGGAGTGACAAAACTCTGTTTCTTGTTGTCATGGTTGTTGTTATTGTTGGTTGCATATTTTGTTTGTTTTGAGTGACCAAAGCAGTGACAGACAGTACCAGGTTCAAAGTCAAAAATCAAAGTCTCCAAAGTCCAAAATTTTTATTTCAAGTTATCATTTTGGACTTGGTCCTGTCTGTCAGGTTTTTTGTCTGTATGTCAGTTTTGGGTTATGAGTTGGCCTGATAACTCCAAAATTGCAGTTATAAGGCTAACTCATATCCAGATAACAGAAGTCCAAAATCCAAAATGTCCATATTAGTGGGCCATTTTGGATTCTGGACTTCTATGGGTTATCCCCAGCAGTAACTATGTTGCCACCACAACTACCCACTGCTGTTACAGCTCTTACCCAAGAACCTTGCAACGCATCTAAAACTCATAACTGTGTCCTTGTCATTACCAGAATGCACTGGTTCATCCACCAGTCAAACATCTGGGGGCTCCTCTGTTGTATCATTTCTTTCCATGATTGCAGAAAACATGACTGCTACTCACTCCACCACTGGTCTCTACCAACTTTTGTCCAAACACTACAAGCAAAATGTTTGTTCAACACATTGTTGTAGTTTCCTTTTTGGTGATAAAGCTACCTTACCAGCCACCTTTCTTTGTCATGTTGCTAATGCGCTTCCCTACCAGCAGACTTGTATCAAATTATGGAGTCTATCACTGGTTGCA
This sequence comes from Asterionellopsis glacialis, assembly GCA_014885115.2. Lineage (NCBI taxonomy): Eukaryota > Bacillariophyta > Plagiogrammaphyceae > Rhaphoneidales > Asterionellopsidaceae > Asterionellopsis > Asterionellopsis glacialis. The sequence goes on from WKLE02003355.1 coordinate 4,232, forward strand.
CCAAACATTGAATATAATGCCAGCCATAATGACATGATACATGATCCTTAGCATATGGGCTCTGTATGTTGTCTTACAGCAATGTACCAATACTTTAGCAGATTCTTCCTTCCCATTGCTACCTTGTTCTTAGACATCCATTTCATCTCCTGTTATAAAATACACAGCTTCCACCCAGCTTATCCTTCCTGCTTCCTGCATTCATCTTTCTCAAAAGGATCCAAGCCATTATATGGGTCATCTCTAAGAAGAGATATTTGAAACAATTTGTTAATGTGAAAATTGCAGACAAGCCTAGGTGTGCTTCTGGTGACACTCCTCCTGTTTGATCCACCCAGTCTTTGTCTTCTGCTACTTCTTTGCCTCTTCCAGGGAGTAGAAAAGAGAGTAATTTTCACCCTATGTAATAGTAATGGGCCATTGAAAATGCTAGGGAGTGCCCACTAGCAGCGTAGTCCAATCGTACCCTAGCCTACATAGTCCTACAATACTTGTCAAATGTAAACAAGTTTCAGACAACCCAACTTTGGATCACACTAGGTCCCTGCAAGATTATTTTGCTGATATGCACAGTTTTCTCAACATTTTGTAGAGTACATGACACCCACCTTCTTGTCTGTACCTCTACTACATATGTACCAGTCATGTAGAATTGTATGAGTGGTTCTTGAATACCTTTTTCTTAAGCAATTTAATACTCCTGTTGTTGCTTTGGTGTTGTTGTCAACATGATCACCATTTTGAACTGTTCTGATAGAGGTAATTGTTATCAAAACCTTTGTCTTGTGCCTCTTTTTATATTTATGCTTGTTTGCTGGTGAGTGGTGAGTCACTGTTTGAATTTTCTTGTCTGCAGTATATACACAGGCATAGTCTATACTATGTTTTCCAGGAAATTTTTTTCAAATTTGTTCTTTTTCTGGGAATATTATTTACAGAACAGAGCTAGTGCAACTGTGTTGTATTCTTAATATATTTTTTCACCTTTTGTACTTTACTCCAGTCACACAAAAGTATCCCACCTGGATTATCCTTCTCCAACCTAAGTAGTTGTTCTTTTGTTTTAACCACAAAATGAAAATTTGATCTTTCTCTTCCTCCATCTCTTCTATGTCATAATAACTAAATGTTTTGCCTATAAACTTAGCTATAAATTGTTGTACTGCTTTGATGTATCTACTTGTTTGTTGCCAAAGTAGTGTCTCCCACAATTTTTTCTAGATTACACAGTTTTGCACATTGTGAATCCCTTCCATTTTGATGTTTGTAGTTGGGTTTTCCACAAAAGCGCTACAGGTTCCTGGTACCAAAGGTCACTTTCAAGAAGGACCTACCAGTTATGCAGAGCTACACAAAGCAGTTACCATATGGTAACTGGTATGCAGGTATAAGGTACAAGTAGGACTGTACTATCAAGTCTAGGTGTTGGTGAAAGTTTGAACTAGGTCCTACTTGGGATGTGGTACTGGTACTTACTACATAACTATTGTGAAGGTAAATATTGGACTTAATTTGTTTATATAATTTATTTATTTACTTTGACTTGTGGGACTGGCCAACATGATAAATTTTGAGTGTAGTGTGCACATAGGCACTATTCTAATCACAAAACTGAAAAGTGATTCTGGAGCATTAAGCTCTACAAAGACTTGTCAGGCAACCTGAAAGAACATCAAGATATACAGAAGAGAGACGAGAACACAAATGAGCAATAGCAAAGAAAAAATTATGGGTTTGAAGATAGATGGTACCTTCTCAATGATCATAGGGAAGGCCACTTTAACTGCTTCCATCAAAATACAAAATTATGATAACAAGGAAGATGTAGTATTTTTAAAGGATCAACAGTGGATCTTGATTGGAGTGCAGGGAAATCAAAGAAAGATCATTGGTGGATAGCAGATGATTTGTCTCTTTTTGAAGTGCATGTAGACATTTGTTTGTTTGTTTGTCTCTCTGAGAATAGTGTTGCAAGCTCTTTAGTTTTCCATCTCCATGTCTATTCATTGAGTGCACATCATGTAAGCACCAAGTTAAATACTGTATATAGTGATCACCATGCATCACTTTAGAAAAAGTAAAATAAAGTCATACTCAATAGAATAGAATCTTAATGATCCTTTTTCATTTTTAGAAAATATTATCTACAGGATAGACTAGCATAAGTCCCAGTTTGGTACCAATTTTTCATCCAATCATATCTCACAAAATAAGGCTCTAATTGTTGTTCTGACACAATGCTACATCAAGATGATTTGCCAAGCTTTCCCACAGTGTGGAACACTAGAGGGTTCTAGCAGCTTGTAAAGTATGAAAGCTATGCATGTCCTAAGTTGACCCACCATGTCATTTTACATGATTTTTTATAAAACAGCATGTTCAACACCATTTCACTTGTTATTGTCCTTGTCATCATTGATGATTACAATGTTAGCTGCTTCTGTCACTACCATCATATGAATTGGGAAGTTGACAGTACCAATACTTTCTACTTCTTGGAAATGCAGATCACCAATGGTTTCTTAAAGCTTAAAGTTCAATGTCATTCTATAGAGGAATGAATGTATCAGCCATTTTGATGGCCTTCTTTTATAATCCACCAGAGATTGCTGCTTTGATTCTTCATTGAGGGTAATTAGAAGGATCCTCATCATTGAATTTATATTCATTTTTTCTTACCAATCATTACAAAGTTACCCTACTGTCTCCTTCATCTATCTTCCACTGAAGAAGTCATCTGAATTATTATTGTTCCCAATCACCCAAAAAACTTAATTTTTTTGCAAGTTGGGATAATAGGGAGAAGTCCACAGGATCTTGAAATGAACTTCCCTAAAGAAATCCTCTACCTTGCACTTTAATTTGTCAGGTCTATTCTCTTTCAATGACCATGCAACAAACCCTAATTGCAACTCTTGGAGGTTTGGAATAAAAGGTTTGGAATGAGAAGCTCTATCTTTGAACATTGTTTCTTCAAATTCAAATATGAAATCATCACCCATGCAGGTAACAGACTCATAATCATCATAATCATCTTCCTCATCTTGAAATGCATCCACTTGTTTTTCAATTAAAGAAACATTGCAATAATCAACCTCAACTTCAATCATCAGATCAACCAATTTTGTTTTAGTGAGATTAGATACAGTACCTATCTCCCTGGAGTGATGGTATGGTTCATTGTCAGCAATCAACACCATTTTTTGTTTGGTATGATTTAATAAAGCACTATGGCAAGAGCTTCTCCCTCACCTGCTTCATAACAAGATTACCAGTCATGTTGTCAAAGTAGTCCCCTCTATGGCTTTCAGCCATCCATGGTAATGTCTCACAATTAATTTTACCATGATCATTTCTAGTTGGTATTGGGAGGCAAGTGTCACCTTTCCACTTCAGATCACATACAGAAACTATATTAATCCTTTGTTCACACAATTGACCATACCTTGTAATAGCATGTAAGATAACAAGTATTCTACTTCTAGAAGAAGACTTATTAATATTGTATTTGTCTACATCTCTTATTAAATATTTAGCTGCTGCAGCATGAATACTGCGGATATATGATTAATCCATAAAAACAAATACATAGGGAGTCTCCACCAATCTGGATGAATATACTTTTCAAGCTCCATGAAAAAATTCCAAATTAGTACAAGCCTATATGCCTGCAGTTTTCTTTTCTTTGGTTCTATGGTATGATACTAAAGACCTAATATCTTTATCATCATGTATCTTGAAATTGATGATTTTGATACCTCACCAATACCTAGTTCATCTTGTATCCAAGCCATCATTTTTCTTCTGGTTGTACCCTTTCCCTTTGCATGCTTGATGTCAATATGCTCTTCAAGTTTTACTAAATCATTTAATGTGAGTTTTGATTTAGATAGATATGATTCTTGGAGCCATTTTCCCATCTTGTAATAGTCTCTTCATGACGCATGACATCTCTAGCGGGTTGTGTGGATTTTGGTCCTACAGGTTTCTCCACAATACTCTTCCCCATAATGGTATATCTCCCAGACACAACTAGTTAGTGAAGTCTGGCCAATCATGAAGATTGCTTCCAATCTTGACCTGTACCATACTTAGTATATTGGACATAACATTAGTGCAGAACATGTATAATAAATTAGATATAGTTTTAGTTTTAGTGGGTACCTCCATCATATATTGTCTTAACTAACTCACTCACAAACTTATCAAATACCTTAAATGCACTAGTAACAGTTTGTAATTCATGCTCCAATTATCATCCTTGATACAGATAATATCATTATGACTTGCTAAGTCCAACAGAGAGTTCAGACTTGACTTTACAGCAAGAATAAGTAGAAAATTTTCTTCATTCATTTTCATTCTTTCATTTGTACCACCCACTCCTTGTCCACATCTTCTTTCCAAATCCTTCAATTTTGCTTCCATCCATTGTGCCTTGAGATTGGCTCCTACTTACTTTAGCTAAGATATGAATACAATGTTTGGCCTTCTTGGGCATGATTTTTATCAAAAATAACTATAAAACTTTACAGGCCTAAAAAAAGAAGAACAAATGAATTAAAAATTCATTTACATACTTCTCTTCCTTTCTTCCATCTGTACTATCATCTCCTAAAGCCATTAAGCCATTGGGTATAAACTGAAGAAGGAGATAGGATACTGTCATTGTGGGTTGTGCTGATAGCAAAAATGGGTTATCTCAATGTATTTTATGACAAAATTGATGCAAATTGTTGGTGAACCAGCATTGCTACCTATATAATTGAATATTCTTGGTTCTTGGCTATCAAACAATGTAAGTAGTTTAACTGTAAACACTATAAAAATGTCAATAGGCTGTATGTTACCATCATGCACCAAACAGCCAACTTACAAAATACCCAACAGAAAAATTGCAAAAAAAAAGCTTCTTGGCTGGAACTTTTGCTAGACAAAAGTAGACAAGTTGGCAGACAGGACGGTCTTGAGTCAATCTTCCCCGGGCTTCCTCATGATCAAATATACTACTTACTATGTACTAGGTACTTGGTACCAGGAGGTTCCGGGAATTCTGAGAAAATGGTTACAGACAGACACTTTATTCAATATAGAATCATTAAAATATGTTATGTATGCACTAGCCGGCTATCTGGGGGATTTGAGAGAACAATTACAAACAGAAGCTATACAGTATTCTATATTTAATATTCGATTATTAAATTATAATATCTATGTACCAGCCAGCTTTCAACTCCAACCAACTGCCAATGAGGAGTATAGAAAAAGTAACAGGTTACTTTTGCTGATTCAGCAAAAGTAAGGGGCTAGTTATGCTAAAACAGCAAAAGTAGCGAAATCATTTTCTGGAAACAGGGGAAACATTTTGCCTTGCGTATGATGCAAATAATTGGGAATACCGGAAAAAATAAATTTCATCTGAAACACAAAAATTTGTACATAAATTGAATGTTGTTGGTTATTCCAGATCTATGTCACTCATAGACAACTAGAATGGTAAACTTTCTACAGCATGATAAGGGAAGAATGCTGAATGACAAGCAAAAGCCGTTGTGATTGTCACAGGCAATGATGCAAAAAGAAAAGTAGTACCTGGCTACTTTGGTGATACAAATAAGAAAAAGTAGAAAAAGTAGCACTGTGTGCCGTGTGGGGAAAAGTAGCCCTGTGGTCTGGGTGGAGACAGCAATAGTAGTAAAATACTTTTGCTGATTCAGCAATAGTAGCTAGAGCTACTTTTCCGGAAACAGAGTAGAACAATACTTTTGCTGAATCAGCAAAAGTAGTGCCAGTTTTTTTCTTTCATAGTAGACTGACAGTGCAGTCGGTCAGAGTTGAAAACTGGCTGGCACATACATGACACACATTTTAGTTGTGCTCGGGACTGCGAAAATCAATCTGCAATAACCATGCTCAGTTCCGAGATGGTTCGACTCTAGAGAACAAGTCAAGGGTCCGAAAAAATTAGCTAAATTAAACAGAAGTACGGTAGGGCTATACTACTATTACAGAGAAGTATCTGCATGGCACATAATGGAAGTAATTTAACGCATATAATATTGTCTTGTAAAGGATAAACATGGTCGCCATAATTACATATACTTCATGTAGGTCGGACAACATCGTAAACATGTTGTTTTAAAAGTCAACGCATACAAAGTACGCATATATATATATACTGATCTTAGAAAATAAATATTAAATATTTGAAAGAGATTTTCGCTCTTATCGCTACTGGCAGATCGCATAATATTATTATCATCAAATCCTCAAATACAAACAAATTGATAGTACTGTATTTCACACAAAAAATCTAACTAAATTAACAAACACAATTAGACTCTGACATTGTAAAGAATGCGTTTTTCCCATGCTCCTTTAGAACATGGTGTGGACCTTGCACCTCCTGCAATGTCTACGTTATCTGAAGATGACGAAACTTCCAGTAAAAACACAGTCGAGAGTGACAGTCCCGATGACCAAATCAACTTGCTATGTGAGCTGGTGGGAGCTACCGATCTATCCATGGTC
>WKLE02003368.1:2703-20257 GCA_014885115.2 Asterionellopsis glacialis
TGAGAAAGCTCATGATAACTTCGGAGTACCCTACTGCATCATACCATGCGTTCCAAAGTGCGTGTTGAGACAGTTGAAGGTAACCTCGTATCATGCGGTCCGAAGTGGCGAGACAGCTCAAGGTAACGTCGGAGTATCGTACATTCCTTTAGCATGCCTGTAAGACAGATAGTGTACTTTCATCGAATATTTCGTACCAAACGGAGTTATTCTAAAGACAGAATGACTAAATGCAGGGACTGGCATTTTCTTTGGAATGTCATCATGATCCAAAACAACAGTGATATACGCAATAATACTATTTAATTATCCGAAAAAAGTAATTTACTTATTAAAGAAAAAAACACATACAGGACTGATATTTTTCTTGTCCATCATCAATCATTTGCCCGCCTATCGCCATACAAATATTTTCATTGCATTGAAATACGTCAGCAACACCTTGAAGTGATTTTTTGATCGTGACACCAAAATGTCATAGCACTTGAAGAATTTCATACATATAGAGTGAAAAATAAAGATTATTCTTCAAAGAATATACTCCGTTTCATTCAACGATAGGAGGGGGGGGCTATCCTTCCTACTAAAAGAATTGTTTGATACTAAGCTTACAAAGTTCTTTACTATTGCTTCAGTATCAACGGTTCGCGACATGATGACTTCTTTATGTATTCACGTAGAAAAATCTCTGAGGTGGCTTATTGGTTTAATTCGAGGTAGTGATCAAAATCAAATAAAACACGGTTGTGTGATCAGAATTGACTATCACAACGTCACGAAATGCAACCGTGTTTTTTTTTTTAAATCGGGGCAATCCTCACATATTCCATATTAATTAGGAAATCAGTACATTTCTACAACATGACTTCCCCGTACATCAAATTTCGAATCAATCTTACTTGAAGTGACTGTTTGAGCAATGACTGCTTAGCAAACCTCGTTGTGATCAATTTTGAATTAGGAAAGCAGTACATTTCTACGCCATGACTTGCCCGTATTCACTTTCTTTATTTGATCTTGCTTGAAGTTACTATTTGATAAATGACTGCTCCTTTTGTAGAAAACAAATTTATTTATTTCCGCTCTGCTAGTTTTGCCACATCAAAAGGCATTCGAGTGATCTCATAATCCAAACTTCTTTCTTTGCCGTAAACCAAGCTCTTACAAAATCAATGAACATGTCTAGCATCACCAACTTCTTCCTTCTTGTTGTTGCCCTTCTTGCCTTGGTAGCTTCTGCCAAAGATGAAGCTGCTTTCAACCTTCGCCGCGATTTAAAACGTGGTGGTCACAAAGTTATCGAATATAAGCCTCATCCCAATGACAAAAAAGATCCAGGTCAAAAGAAACATTACTGTAACAATGAGTTTACCGCCGCAGATACCTGTAATGATGACGATGACTGCCACTGGTGTCAGGTGAATGCTACGTATGGTGAATGTACTCACACTCATTTCAGCTGCTGCGACTCCGCTGATACGGAAGATGATTGTGAAGACATGGTAAATGTTGAGTGTGTTTGGGTAGAAGAAGTAGATGAACTCACAGGAGAAGTTCTATCCGCCGAATGCGAAGCGGAGGAGGAAGACGACGAGGATTAAAGAGTGGTTGAGTTCATAAGGAACTGTGAATAGGATGGAGATGATCAGGAGTATGATTGCTGTTGAAATTGTCTGTGATGGTATCAGGTGATAATGATGGGATATTTAGTCAAGGTTGTCATGGTTGTCGTGGGATCCATATGAGACAAATGCAATTGATGATGCAGGGATGGAACGTGCAATGCGTATAGTAACTAATATTTAGAATTAAATGTATCACAAACTGTACAAGTTCATTTTCCAATAGTTTGATAGTACACATAAACTGAAATTGTTGGATGTGATGGATATCAGGGAGTGTACTTTCGAATTGCCGTTCGTCACACATCTGCTTCGACCAGTCATAGAACTTGGGCCTTTAAGATACAGTAACAAAGGTTAACACAAGCGAAACTACACATATATACAGAAGACGGAAAGGGAATGTTGATAAATCTTCATCCAACAGTTTTGGTTCATTGCACATGTAGATTACAATTTGGAAAACGGTTTATGACGGCTTCTACGAATGTGCTGTACCGCACCATGATCTAATGGAAAAATCAAACTTACAAAAACTCAGGGAAAGACAAACATATCTTCCTTTGATGATGCAAAATTATTCTAGACTTTCTTATTTGAGAGAGAAACTTGTAACTCGTATCGTGTTGCTCGTTTAAAAGTTTTGTTTAACCACTTCATGCCACTTTTAGTAAGAAACTTTGTACTGTACTCGTGTTGGAGTTGCTCTCAAGCTAGCATTAAATTTGCGCATCAATATTGGTTATGTAATATTGTACAAAGTTATTATTTTTTGGATAGCGGAGAGTTCGGTGCTACTTGCTGTGTTGTTATTTTCGTTGCCATTATTGCCGCTATTGTCGTTGTTCCCATGCCTTTTTAGGTGGCTATATTTATTTTTACAAGTCCTTGGTTGGTATTGTGTGTCTTTCTGTATTTTTCTCAATAGTATTATATTCTTCTTTGTTATTACATAGTCATCTTTCATGGTGCTAGATAGTTCTTTTTATCGTGGTTGCAGTCATCGCCGTCTGTCTCTGATTTGGCTTCTTCTTGTATTTGTGGCTTCTTATCAATAGACGCAATACCAAATTTACCAAGTGTAGGGTATGTTGTACTTAATCCTTTGGAAATCCGACAACATACACCACCCTCTCTAGTTAAACCGACCGTACCACATTTCGATTTACGTAACACACTGTTATCAGGTTCACGTACTCGAGCTTCATTCATCCGTTGTGTTAATTTACCTGATTCAATACGTATTTCTAACAATCGTTTGTTGGTTACAATTTTATCCCACATGGATAAGGATGATGCACCACCCTGTTGGTTCAGTTGTAAATTCAATTGTTCGTACTCTCGTCCCAACTCATCCAATTGTTGTCGTAATGATTCTTTTGTTCGACTATTACTGGTATCCTCCAAAAGTGGAAAGTATCCACACGAACAATAGACACGTCCCTTGGGACAATATACATCACCCCCAATATGACTTACTTCATTGGGGACATTGACAAAGAACCGTATAATATCTGTCCCTAATGGACCTTCTCCTTTGGCTATTCTCCAACCACCATTCTCTACTTTGAAATTTTTACTCCCTTCCTGAAGTGAGGGTCCTACCGTACCCTGATGCTGAATCACTTTCAAAACTTTTGCACCCACCATGCCATTTAACCATTCATCACTACTTGTGGTGGATGTCAAGGGTTCATCGGCAAATTCTAATTCCATACTTAGTAATAACCGTTCACCACTAATACCCCATGTTTTAGGCATGGTCGTTTCTGTGTAGGAAAAAGTAGGAGTATCGCAAAGCAAAGGAGTGAGAAGGACAAGGCAAGAAGAAGAGGTTGATGGATGATTTTTTCACACATTTTTCCATTATCAAAATTCCCCGAACCATGGACAAATTGCACGACGCCCCAAACGTACCTTCACCCAATTTTCGACCTATATTCCACATAATTTTCCAACATGTTCCATCCAATAAGGAATATTTATCTCGTTGTTGTTGTTGTTTGCGTTTTTGTTCTTGATCATTATTATTTCGTGGCGGTTGTTTTTGGATACTTTGTGTTTTCGTCGTCATCATTGTTGTTACACCATTTGTCGGCGCCTTGTCATTGATATTATTGAGCTTGGTTGCTGTGGTGGTTTCTTGGGAAAGGGTGGTAGAAATTCCATTCTTAGAATGTCCATTCTTCTTTTTATTCATGTTATTATTTGCAGTATTGTCATTGTGAATTCCATTCGTATTCGTCGTTTGTGGTTTCGAATTAGTGGTGTCATGTAAGGCTTCAATACGTCGTAGTGCTTCCTTTCTCATTTGTTGAATTTCATCTTTCATGTGTTCATTTTCTTGTTCCGTGGATGTGGAAAAAAGATGACTAGAGTGACGAGGTATGTTTCTAGATTTCTTGGTTGTTGCCAATGAAGATAATGGTGGAGTGGAAAGATATGCCCAAGCAAACAAGGATGTGTCATTGCTACTGCTGCAAGAGTAAGCGGACAGTAATGTGACAACCATATTATAGACCGAGGAGGACGTTGTCCGTGTCCGCCAATGTCTGTTTCTAGTTTGCATGTTGCTTTTCTTCATGTCTTTTTTTGATTTACAAATTAGATTATAGATAATTTACACAAGATTATTCACTCGAACGAAAAATGGAGAATGTTCTTTTTTTTATTTTTGTTCGTACTTTCCAACGATACTAAACTACAGACAGTATTCCATTTCCCTCCTTTAAAAATGTTCCAAGAGTTGTACGAAATGTAACTTATATAACAAATTTTGCACACTAGTGATGGTCAGGTGTATGGATATAATATTCTTGGTTTTGGAGTGGAATTTGTTGGATATCTCAAGGTTTTCGCTGTGGGTGCGGGAGCGTGTTCTCTGATGGGTAGAGAGTACTGTTCTCTCGCTCTCTTGGCTTCCGTTTTTAATTTCTTCTTCCGCCAGTGTAGACAGTTTCCAGCTGTTTTGAGTTGAAGCCTTCTTGTTTTGCTTCATTCTCGAAAACACTCCCCCCCTCTCTGCTTTCTCCAGTTTCTGGGCTGTTGTCGACAGGGTGGCAATAAAAACAAGCTGGCAAAAACAACTGTGGCAATAGAAATCCTGACACGGTGAAACGTCGCCTACATGCGTGCGCGCGTTGTCGTTTTTGGATCTTTGTGTAAAACGCATGAAGAAGAGACGGGCACCTACTTCTAAAAAATCACTAGAAAGACAAACGAATTGTGCAGGTCTGTGCGCGGTTCTTGTGATTGGGCGGGCGGGCGCAAACATGGAGTATATTGTACTCTATTATTTTAATATGCTAGCTCGCTTTCTCATCACGGGCGGGCGTGCTACCATCTGTCTGTCGACCGGCAAAGTCAGAATTAAAAAATCTCTTCTTTGAGAGAGTGGATTTTGAATTCTTCCAAATTTCGTACTTTTCCCGTTCACGGCAATGATGCTCATTTGCTCCGCAGTAGTTAGTAGTCAGTGCCGTTGTTTCGAGATTCACCTACATTACAACATAGACATTCACAGCTAGACTAAAGAGATTCCTATCCTTGCTTGTCTCTTTAACCTTCACGAATCTATAGATTGAGTGATTCGTTCTATATCACCAATCATCTCAAGATTAAAACTTGCCCTGCATATTTACAGAGGTTCTCCAGTCCAGAAATATCGCTTTGTAAATCAATCAAATCATGGCATCCACAATATCACGAAAACGATCCAGTGATACACCCACAATGCCAAGTATTTCCCCCAACAACAATACCAATAACAATCCAATGAATCCTCCTAATAAACCTAAATTACGTGTCCGTATCAATCGATTTCATGGTGTAGCACGATGGTCATGGAATGCGGGGGATGATGAAGTATGTGGGATTTGTCAATCGTCCTTTGAAGGTGTAGCACCGGGTGTCAAATATCCAGGTGACGAATGTCCTGTGGTGTGGGGTAAATGTGGACATGCCTTTCATTTACAATGTGTATCGACATGGTTGAGTTCCTCACGTAATACCTGTCCTATATGTCGACGTGATTGGGAATTTGGTGCCAATGAAAGTAGTTAAACCATGTTCCTAGTTACTAGTTTTCTTTAAAAGAGGAACAAAGGGAGAGAGACAGGAAAAGGGAGGGAGACATAGTGGCATCTTTCGCGTAGGAATCTTTTCCATGGTGTGTGAGGATTGCGGGAATGAACTTTACATATCATTTATGCAAGGAGAGAATCAGTCGACTGTATTATTGAGAAACATCCAATGAATAGCATTGGTTATTTGTTTCCTATAGTTCAAAAGGAATACTAATCTACAAATTTTCAAGACGTAAAATTTCTTTTTGATTTCAAGTAACGAGAATGGGAAATGCACTGCCAATAGTGTTTTTGTCAAATCTATTTATATTGGATAGCATTAGTTCAAAGAAGTTTACTTGCTCGTTAGTGGTCGATATCCTTGCCATGATGCTGGTTTGACACCACCCTCCGACTTCATGTAGGTTAGCAGACGACAACTAGGTCCATCTTCTGTTTCATTGCGTAATTCTTGTTCAGCCAATTGGGCATCTTCACCATCTAATATACGACTGTGTAGTTCTGCTAACTCATCTTCAATGTATCCCTGTTCTACAACATTCTCCGTCATGATTTGATTTGCAGCCTCTAAATGCTTCATGGCAGACGGCCAGTCACCCGCCAAATAGTTGTCACGACCCTTTTCAAATTCATCTAAAAAGTCATCTGTAATGTGCTGTCTCATGGCAGTCAAATCTTGATCTGTGTTCCATATACTGGGGGTATATTGGTCGGAATCTACATCTGCCTGTTCATCGGATCGTTGAAAGAGGAAAAAGTCAACACCCTTGTGACGTGCATCGTAGGTGTAGATCCGTTGTCGGATACTTGAACCCTTGACAGTCACGGTATCTAAATGTCGTAATTTCTTTTGACATACATCACTGAGTAATTCATGAACTGCCTCACTTAGCAAGATTGACACTCCGTATTGCTTACATGCACTCATCATGCGTGATGCCATATTCACATGAGGTGACAAGTAGGTGGCATCAATCTTGTATTCCGAACCGACAGCACCCTCCACGGCCCATCCAGCATCCATACCAAAGATCATATTGAGGGGTGATGCAACACCCACACCACACCCTAAACGAAAGTCATTCTTCCATGACAGGAGTTTGTTATCTCTATAGATACCTGCAAATGTTTTCAACATCCCGATCAACGCTCGATCTGTAAAGTTGGATATTCCTGGTAAGGACTTTAATGATAAATTCATTGCCTTGACACTCTTGGTACGAATCAATCGACGTTTCGATCCACTTCCCTTGGTGTCGGTCGTCATGGAACGACTACCGGTACTTTGAGTATGAGTACTGCTAGAACTTATACTACTTCCCGTACTATCATGCGAACCTCTTCGCCGAATGATGGAAGCGGAAGCATTACGATTTCGATGTCTGCTACCAACAGTACGTTTGCCACGTGAAGAGGAGGCAAACACAACATGTGTAGCTTCTTCCAACTTCTTGATGACTTCCTTTACATTTCCAATACGGAATACCATGAGCCATGCACTACCCAAGTTCTTGTTACATTGCCCTGAATCCCCAAAGCCCCAACGGAAGACTTCATTGTGCAATACTGAGGCAACGTCATTAATCAAAATCATGATATCACCCTCTAAATTTCGGAGGTATCGATCAAAACCATCGACAGCACAAAATCCAAACAGTGCATACACACTCTTGCCCGGTACAGTAGGATTAAACACCTCTGACAGGGACCCCTCTTGACGTGCAAGATTGGTAGATATAATATCGACACCAGCAACACCCCAACACTTACGGAGAAGGTCTGTAATTTTAGAGACGGCTGTAATGAGTTGTTCAGTTTCAAAGCTACCCAACTCATTTTCTTTCAACGTTGTTTCATCGCCATCTCCATCACTATTTCCATCATTGTTGGCATTGCCACTAACTGTTCTCACAACGGTAGTTCTATCGTCATTTCCATCCGAAGATTTACCTTCTTTAAATTTAATAATTGTCAAGGGATTCTTAGCATCTACATCATAGCAAGAACATTCAAAGGTTGAAAGGGCAGAAATATGTGAAAAAAATGATGTAAGTTTGTAAGGAGAGTGGTACAGGACACAGCCCAAGGTGTAGATACACTATACTATAGATATCACTTACATTGAGCCACGAACTTAAGCATTCGACGTAAAGGATCGAGAACAAGAATACCAGCATCTCTCCTTAATATGGATAAGAACGCCAGCAAGAAAAGAATCCAACAAATCTGTAACAAGAGCGATGTAAGAGCTCTAAATAGGCGATTGTTGGATTTCGAGTAGAATAGGTAGTTTGTTAGAAAAAAAAGTCGAAGGTAAGAAAAGATGCTTGGTTGAATTCATGCTACAAAGAAGACATTAGTATACTCACGCAGGTTCCATCGAAAACGTATTGTTGAAGTGGCCAACAACTCTAAATTCCACTTCAGAGCTTGTTCCATTTTTGAATGTCATGTTGGCTAATCCAAATTGTTCCTCGATAGTGATAGCTCCTTGGCGAACATCCGCTTGGTTACCCAATTTATGTACATCGCTATGATACGTATCGTATGTTTTCCAATTCTCACAGAGCTCTTCCAATTCGGAAGTATCATCGTCAGCCTGTTCCTCTGGATTACTCAATCTGTCGCACATAGCAACAGTAACAACCCCACCAGATGACTCCAAATCCATAAAGTCGACACTACATCTCACAGGTTCTACTTGTAAGCGTAATAAGTAACAACTAGTCTTGGAATGAAGTCGAGGTGCACTGCCTGCAGTGATCCCTACGGCCCAGTTTTGAATGGTAGTTCTAAAGAACTCACATGTATCCTCCTCTTCATCAGTTAAGGCTAAATTGTTTTGTTGCAATTGTTTCACCATCTCTGACGCAACTGGATTTGCACCACCATTGGTCTTAAAGCAAAAGAGCAATGGATACAACCCATAGATGAAAAAGAATATTGCCATAGCTCTATGTGACGTAGTTATCATGAGGGCTGTACCAATATTAGCCGCATTGGTCAATGCCTCTTCTTTATCATTTGTCTCGTTATTTCCTTTCTTTGTAGATGTAGAAGTGGTAGAAGTCTTTTCGATAACGGAATTGTGTACTTGGGCTTTGTTCTCCTTTTTCTTTTTTCCTGGGACAAAGATCCCAGATACTGTCCATCTTTTACGTAGAACTGTATTATTAATCCACATCTTCTTCCAGTGTCGAACAAGCCCAAAGACACGTAATCGAATCAAAGCTAGGTAGGCTCGACCATAAAATACATTCTGCCGAGTAGGTCCAATCACTGCCATGAGCGTTGCATTGTAAAATGAAAAGCTTTCCCTGCTTTGACATTCTTTAGCTGAAGTGAAGAGGCAGACAAACTCCGGGACAAAAGTAATTAATGACAGGGATTCCACGATTAGATGAAATCTGTTGATATATCGAACTGTTACAGATTCAAATGCTTTTTCGGATAATATTTGTGACTTGTACCCATCCGGTCTGACGAATACCTCAAAAACCAGTTCAAGTACAAGTATTGACCACGCAATGCAAGATAAATAGGCGCAACCTAAATCCCATTTTGGTGGTAAAAAGGCAATTCTTGCTTGATCCATAAAATTGTACCAAATCGAACAGAACACCATAGCATTCACCATGGTGATACGAATACGACAAGAGTAAGGCTTCTTTCCGTATAGGAACAAATACCCATGATGTTTTGCAAATGCAGCAAAAGTATATGCTGCAAGTTGAGCAGCATGCCACAGGTACCGAACACAAAAGAAAGGTAGGCAGAGGCAGTAAATACACAAAAAACAAAAACCTCTACCTCCACCCAACTCAGCCTCATCACCTTCTTGATTTTGTTTTTCCAGTATACTCATCTCCAATGGATTTCTCAAATTTGGATCAGTTGATGCAGCTCTTCGTGCAGCTGCTGCACCTCTGCGTGATACGGGCTCCATCCATTCTGGTATTCAGGTTCAAAAATGTATATAGGGTGGGATGGCAGTTTACAACATTAATATGACAAGTGAAACAAATTAGTCTAACCATCTTGTCTTGGAAGGAAACAAAGATTCCAAAGGGAAAAAAATTAAAAACAAACACACACATCACTACCGGTACTTACCAGCATCGGCACGTTGGTCTAGTCCTGTATCGGCCCTTTTTACAGTATAGTAAACAGTATTTTCTTCAAAATGGACCTTAATCACAGTTGCTAGAGAATATTTGTACGGACCTCTCATTTCTTCAGGTGTATTTCCTCGACCAGCAGGATAACCATACCGATTCACCAAATTAGCATAAGTCGATGCTTCTCGTGCAACTTCTACAAGTACTGGTTCACCTACTTTATACCGTCGATACGTCGCTGCCTGTACAGCTCCAGCAGCATAGGCTGTATCATTACCAGCACCAAATGAATTCATAAAAGATGTACCACCAGGGGTATTCCATCCACCGCCAAATACACTTACACTTGCTGCAGTCGATATCCCTGATTTAGCTCCTGCCGAGGTCAAGGTAGATCTTGAATTATAGCCTTGACCGTAAGCACCCATGGTACCACCAGCTGAAGCAGCAGTATTTGCTGTATCGCGTCGATATAATAACGTCCGTGCAAATACAGCAGCAGATGTTCTTGGTTTGATACTACCAAAGGCAGATGAGAATCGTGAATGCCCTCTTTTATCATTTTGTTTACGAAATGAGAAAGAACCGCTAAAATCATCAAAACCATGATCACTCTGGCTGTATCTTCCAAACTGATGACTTGAATGTTCCATTCCAGAAAATGAGGATGAAACACCATACTTTGTCCATGGTCTTTTTGGATGGGACGAATGAGACCTACTACTACTATCCATTCCAGTATAAGCAGAATCATCTGCAGCAACTGCTGCCGCAGCAGCAGCCATACTGGATGGATCATTTGCGTCATGACGTATAGCATTGTGAGTTTCCTGTTCCTGTTGTTTTCTTCGTTTCCATGATCTTGAACTTTTCCAATTTTTTCCCCATCTAAATACATTTAAACGTTGATGAAAGTATTGACCGCTACTACCAGATTGACCATCACTGTCATCTAAATCACTGTCAACAGCATTAAAGACATCAGATGCTGAAGAAGTTTTCTTGGGATTACCATTACGACTACGACTAAGCATACCACCATGACCAAGAGCGCGTGAGGAATTTTCACTCGCCGCAAACCCTCTACCACCTAACCTAGAGGACATACTACCACCAGCACCAACACTTCCTGATAAACCTAAATTGGATGATGATCCACTAGCAGCACCAGTACCAGCAGATAATGAAATGTTTGTGGATGATCCACCAGCTAATGAATTTGTAAGTGTTGTGAAGCTTATACGTTTGCGCTGTCCTGAACCAACATTCATATTACTACCACTGCCACCAACATCACCAGTAGCACTACCAACACCACCAGTACCAGACGACATCATAGAAGCAATCCCACTCGTACTTCCACCATAGGATGCACTAAAGGATGAACTTGCAAAATGATCATCATCTTCATTATAGGCTGTGTTATTATTCGTCGACATGATTGTGATTTATTAGCAGTTATTAGATTTGTTCATTTGAATTTATCTTTTGTTGGATCGTGCGGTTGTTGCTGATATTATTGTTAATGGTGGTGGCGACTCTACAAAAGTTTGCTGGGAGACAACAAACCCACTCTAGAACAAGAACGACAATACTGATAATGAGGAGATTTCTATAAGCTTTCACTCCAAACCTCTACAAAGATCTTGTCAAGATATTTGTAAGGTGAATGTAAATGGGTCTTATCTTGGGTTTATGGATGAGACAGCGTTGTAATGAATACGATGGGGCTCTCTAATCCGAGGACTAGACGGTCTTGGTCAGTTGTTGCAAAAGTAGGAGTGGGTCCTAATACTGCGTTACAGTCTCTTCTTGATGCTTGTAGTAGTCTTCCTTCCTTCCCTCCCCAGTGGATGTGTACCTGGTAGGTCCTAAATTTTTATATATATACTGCACCAGCAGATGTGCATCATTTTGGGTGTTTCTCGATCTATCCCCGTAGATCCCATTACTACGCAGATTGTATAGTGTCACTATGCTTATTAGAGATGAACTTATTTATTATATTGGACAGTTGGTAGCTGATTGTAAAATAGGAAATAATTTAGTAAGACTGTATCGTAGATCAATACCAATGTACCAGTCTTCTTAGATACTACTTACATTAAAAATCAGTTAAAATTTATTTATAACTTATTCAAACTACTGTAGCTGTTTATGTTTATCCGGTACATAATATTATATTATGTGTACTAGCTACGGTACTGTTGAGGAAGGTAGGTAGGTCTATGGTCCTCGATAATGCTACTGGGCAGCTGTTTCGCGAAGGTTCGCTTTGGGCTCTCTCGAGTCTCGAGTGAGTAGGGAGAGGGATTTTTATGATCAGTCGTGCACTTGCGCACATATTATTATTATATGCGCGAGCCAAAGCGAGCGTTTCTACGCGGTTGTTATCCCATATTTTTTCTGAGTTGGTTTGTGCGGTCGCGAGAGAGGAAGTAGACGGGAACATTCAGAAACAAGGGGAAGCAACACGAACCCTGTCAATCGACCATAGCATGAACGATTGAAAAAATAATATTCTTGTCCAAATTGCACGTACTACACACACTTCCGAGTTTTGAAGTACAAACTGTTATTTACATCTCAGTTCTTCTACAACAGCAAAATAGATTCAGATCTATTACATCACAGACAGACATTTAGCGTGCGTAATATCAACGAAAAAGAACAATGGGAAAAAAGGAACGTAAGGGACGGTTAGATAAAGGCAGTGCCGGCAAGACAGAATTCATTGGTTTTGGTGCCTTTGCCACGAATGCTACAACGACAACTAATATTGACGTAGGCAACGCCAATGCATCATCATCTATTACTAGTGCGAACAATGCTGCATCGTTACAATGGTCACCTGTCTACACGGGAAATGATACATCGACACAAATGAATTTAATGTTTAAAAAAATTAGTCAAAAACGTGATTCCGTCACCAAGGCACGTGCCTTACAAGAAGAATTACAACCCTATCTGGCATCAACTACCAAGGACAAGCGTCATCAAATATCAGCATTGGTACATTTTCTATTTTTATTCCATTCCAAATTAAATTATGATTCGTCACCGGCTGTACGCGCAGCATCCTTTCAATGCTTAGCAGCAGCCCAAGGTCGTATACCCAAGGCCTTTTATAATATATGTGATTGTCATCCTGAAATTTATGGTATGATATGGTGTGGGCGCAATGATGTGACATCGTCCGACGTACGATTGGCAGCGCAGCAAATATCCTTCAAGGATAAAAGTAGTAGTGATCAAGATGATGACAAAATGGTCATGATGGCTCGTGGATTATCACAATACGTATCACGCATGTTGGGTTACAAACGTGCTAAAACATTGCATGAAGCATTGTTTGTTCGTAAGAATAGCAGCAGTGCAAGCAATGGTGGTGGTGGCGGTAAGTCAGAACAAAAGAAACAATCCAAGTCTAATTCGCAATCACAACAACAAGTAGTTGAATTATCGGAAAGTGAAAAAGAACAAGCGGAAGAACGATTTGAACGGGTTGTAGGATGTGCTTTGACGGGTATTGAAGAATGGTTGCAAACATATGGTTGGAATGATGAATTTCGTTCCTTTGCTGACAACAATAGTGGATTGTTATGGAAAACATTGGCATCTACCACAAGTTCCTTTCGAAGAAAAACATATACCATGGTATCAGCCTTATGTCAACATGCACCTATTTTGGTATATGGAGAAGATGAACAACAAGTATTGGCGACACCATCTACACTTGCCTTGTCGAAACAACTCATGTCTTGTGTATTACAAGAAAAGGAAGCTACCAACATTCCATCGTTATTGGAGGTTTTACTTTTATATTTAGCATGCTTCCCCAAGAATAAGATGTGGTATGATATACTAGATGCATCCATGTTATGTAAAAGTTTACAAAAATTATTACGCAAGGCATGTTTAGGAGCATCAGCAGATCGTTGGGGACCTACCATGTTGCCCCTTTTGGCACAAATGCCTATTGAATTTAAAGTCAAGAGTGGTCAAAAACAACCACAACAACAACAGGATAGTGAGGCTGATTCAATATTATTTTCGTTACCATTGGCATTGCTTTCAAGTATGTGGGATGGTCGTGACGTTGCATTAGGGACAGCTGATACTTATGCTATTGTAGCAGCTGTAGCTGAATGTGCAACCTTTTTGTTAATACGAAAGTTTCCCACTGTGACAACACCAACAACTGATATTGGTGATGGCAGTGGCGTCGAGATGGGTGATACAGATAGTAGTGATGAAGAACATAATATTAATCCATTGGCGATAGCTGCTCAAGATATTGCATCGTATCTAATCAAGGCAATTGAATTCTTTTTGACAACATCAACTGCTGCAACTGCTACTGGCGGTACATCATCATTCTCAATTGCTGGACAACGAGCTGAAAAGTTATTAGCAGATGGATTAGCTCGTGATTTATGCAAACTTGAACAATTTTCGTCGCAACAAGCCAAAGAAGAAAAACACAAAAAACGAAAATGCGCATTGCTTCCTATCCAATCATGGTTTTGGCATGAAGGTATCAAGTATGCAATTTTAGGTTCGTCGTCTTCGTCATCATCAGTAGTAGCAGCAACAACAGCAGGTACTCTCCCGACTGTCACATATGATAATTTTAAATTATCTGAATTGATTATGGATTTGCAACATCGTCTTTTATTGGAAGAAGAGACAACGAAAGATATGGCCAAGAGTCATTTTGAACCAATTTTTAGACACAAGTTCCTATCCATGGTTGACCAGTACCGTACTACTACTTCTCAAAATGTCCCAAACAAGAGTGCCTACGATGTGATGATTGCATGTTTGAATTTTTGTGGAGTTTCAAGTATTTTCAATATGCCAGTGGATAATGATGAAATTGCTAACGATAATACCAAGAATGATCAATTATTGAATATGAAAACATTCTTACTGGAAGATCTCCTTCGGTGGATTGTGGTTCATTCATCTTCCTTGACAGAACCAGAAAGACTCGGATCTCGAGAAGGATTGTTAACAAAAGACTTTGAATTACTCCGTATCTGCCTTGCGGCTACGACTTCATCATCGTCATCATCACTTTTACAAGTCCGACAGTCAATATGGCAATCGATTTTGAAGGAAATGGTTGCAGCCAAGTGTGATTTGGAATTGTTTGTTACCGCAATTACTACACTCTTCAGTGTCAATACCAACGATGAAACGAAAACTCTTACAGAAGCTGAATGGAGCGCTATCCTCCACTGTGACAAGTTGGATGAATTTGCAATTCAAGCAGGGAAGGATGCACTTGTCGAATTCCGCAGTCACTCACAACAAAGACTGCCTACAAGTTCTTCACGTGGTGACGACAGCGACGCCGAGACTGACTCAGAGTATGAGTTTGATGTGGACAAAAGTGCACTTTTCTTACACGCCTGTGTTGGTTTATCATCCGGTGCTTCAACAGTGCTTGTTAGTGATCAAGTGGTTCATGAATGGCTTAACTTGGCATGTAGTAAGGAAAATACATCTACAATCGATAAGCATCACCATAGAGGAGATGAAGATGTCCCCAACCCATTGCTTGCAACCTTGTTGGCAATTGCTCAGCAGGGAGGCAAGGCCCTTGACCAGGAAAAGGTTCTACAGATTATATTAGAATCTTGGCGTGAGGGTGGCACATTATGGTATGGGGCTTCATTGAATTTACTACTCGGCGAAATTGCGAGTGAGGCTGAAAATGCTGTCAGCCAGACTGAACGTAGGAAAACACTCTGTCGAAAAATCATCACGGAAGCATCTCAGGAGTGCGCACACTTCTTAAGAAAGGTGTGTGCACTTAACGCTTTTGGTAGAGAAACGGTCTTGTCTGCATGCCATTCCTGGGCCGAACGAGCCTGGAGATTGCTACAGCTCTGTGAGGGAGCTACCAAAATGAGCGACGAAAAAGATGAGAACCCAAGCGTATCACTTGCTCTGTTTGGTCTTGCCGATTTAGATCTCTGGCAAGATTCCATGCTTGGACAAGAGAATGTGGTTGCTGACAATCTTCACCTCTGTCTTATTTTCCTACTGGAGCACATTCACAACCCTTCTTCTCGAATGACTCTTCTGTTTGGGTCTTCTGATGATAGCGTGCAACTAGAGGTATTGATTCTTCTGTCCTTCTCAAGTGTATCTGTTGCAAAAAGGCAAAAAAGCAGAACTTCACGCCTATTGGCATTGCTAGGTGAAAGCGAAGATGTTCCTCGTCCTCGGCTCTTGTCGTGGTGCCATGAAATTATTCAGAACCTGTCGTCGGATATGCAATCTGATAAAGTGGAGCTCGTAAGTAGAATTAGAGGTGGTGTTTCATTGCTCTCAACGATAGTGGGTTTTCTATTCGATAAAGTTGTTAGAGAGGCAGGCACATCTGACAAAGTATCCGCAAATGAGGTACTAGAAAATGAGGTACTTTGGTATGTTGTGAACAAGGAAGATGAAAACAAACGCGACCAAGTAAAGATCGTCAAAATTCACCGCGACGACTTTCCGCGACTATATTTTACTATTCAGCCTCTCGCAGAGAACGAAGACGGAAGCGCTCAAAGAGAACGCCAGACTGTGGCAGACCGATTGCGAAGAAGCCCAGCACCAGCGCCAAATCAGAAAGATACGAAAAACTTACGAGAGCGTCAGCAGATTGAGGATTTGATTTTCACCAAGTTAGTCCGCCCTGTTACAGCCGCTAAACAAGCTCAGAACAATGAAATTGCACTTCATGCTGCTGGAGAGTGCTTAAATATCATAATATCACAATGCGGGTTGCAAGGAAAGGCTGGTCTAGGCAGCACCCGATACGAAGTTTTCCAAACTGTCTCATCGCTTGATAAAGCCCTGATTGAGACCTTGTCTGGAGAAAAAGAGGAAGAGTCCTTGGAAACAACACTAACGTGTTTGACTTCTTCAATGGGGCTTGGAATCCTAACTGAGATTTCACATGATAACTTTGACGTTCTTCGCTACAGCCCAGATGATTTGATAAACGCCCTCTTACACTACTACGATGATTCATCAATGATAAGTCACAGTAAGATGGATTGTGCTGTGTTCAAATGGTTGGCTTGTGCCGTTCATGCTTGCAACGACAACATCGTACAAAACTGCATGTCGTTACTAATCAAACTGGCCATACAAGTCGTTAAGACTAATAATGACAACTATGATCTCCTGCTTCATAACTCGTTGATGGTTATGGAAATTCTATACGCAGTTGATGACAAATTGCGTCACATTGATCTGGTGGGAAACGAAGACTTTACAGCTGACCAAACTATTCTCTTCTCTGCCTTAATTCGATCCTTTGCGTTGGAATGGAAAAACGAAGCTGGTGGAGATGACCTCCTTGAGAATAGACACGACAACAACGAGCAGTCGCTTGTGCGTCCTCTTTGGTACAGACCTTTCTGTAATTTGGTACAGACCAGCCTTGCCAGAGATTCAAAGATGGTGGCATCCGCATCGAAAAGCAATTCAGACTTGCTGATCAAAACTTTGTTTGTTCCAAATAAAAAGTGGGCGGCATTAAAGTTGGTAGTTGCAATTGCCAAAGCGGGCGAACCTATCCATGATAGTGATTCGGATGCACTGAATCAGGAGACTCAAAGCCATTTGGAGGTCTGGCAAGAGCATCTCCATGACGAAGAAGCGGTCGAACTAGAGGCGGATGTTTATGCAACATTTAATTGGCTACCGAAGGAGCTTATGG
>WKLE02003368.1:20375-44531 GCA_014885115.2 Asterionellopsis glacialis
TGAAAGACGAGAATTCTCTTGAAGTTTCAAACGTCGCTACTGTGGTGCTATTTCGGACGGTAGAGGTGCTTCCAACTTTGTCCAAAAATTGGTGGACAAATGATTGCCCGAAAGTTTTGTCTACTGCGGTTAGCAAGTTTGTCCAGAATAAGGTGGCTCCAGAGACACTCAAGAGAGAGTTAGAGCGCATCAAAAATGCAACAGAATTTGGAGAAATGTCCGTCAGTGGCAGCTGCGTCAGCCGTGAAGTAACAGCCACATACATGCAAGACGAGGTAAGGAGAGAATATTGCTATGTTTATCGTATTGTTATTTTCAAATATTGATACTTCTCACTCTCTTTATTTTGCGCTATCGACAGTGCCAACTGAGCTTTGCTATCCAAATTCCACCAATATTTCCTTTGCGAAATGTTGAGGTTGATGGCAAGAAGACGTTTGGGATTCCCGAAAAGAGATGGAAACGATGGGCACTTCAGATTCAACTCATGCTCAATAGTCAAGATGGGACACTTTTGGATGCGTTGATGCTATGGAAGGAAAATGTTGACAAGGAATTTGAGGGTGTGGAGCCATGTCCCGTGTGCTATTCAGTCTTGGCAGTCAAAACTCATGAACTTCCCAATTTGGAATGTAAAACATGTTGTAATCGTTTCCATTCAAATTGTTTGTACAAGTGGTTCCAGAGCAGTGGCAAGAATCAATGTGTCCTATGTCAGCAGCCATGGAGCGGTACACGAATTAACTAAACTATGCAAATCTCAAGTAAACCTTGGCTTGTTCCACAAACCCATTAATTCAAACTTCATGTTAGAGCTACAATACTAATTTAAAGTAACCTCTCAAGGAGAGATCCTCTTATCTAACTTCTTTACTTCGTAAGTTTTGTGTTTTACCAGAATTTCAACAGCACAAAGATATCACCCGATCTACTTCGAAGGAATGAAGTATTTCATCAAGACGACCAAGTAGCCTTAAACGGAATTATTCTCATCAAAATATTCGTGGGTTCTGAAATAGTTTATGTCGATACCCACGTTCAACAGTTCGAGTTGACATTTTTTGTTATTACCGTGATTTTTGAAAGGGGCTGGCTGTGGAACCCAAGCTAGAAAGAAGCACGGTAATCAGAAACGGGCAAATGGTGAACAACCCAATCGATAATTTTTAAGGGTATCTTGTGGAATTCCAAACGGTCGCTACAACAATACAGTATTTGACCTATTGTTTCCATGATGAAAATTCCTCTGTCGATTTGCCTTCATTTTTCTTCATCTGCTTCCGTAAATTTTTCTCACGTCGTTGCTTATCCATCAATTGGTCGCTTCGTTCCATTATTTGTTTTACAAATTTAGGATCTTCTTCATTGTCCTTATGTCCCGGTAGGACGAACCTTTCATGGGCATGCAGTGCATTGGATAAATTCTGCCGCCAGGTAGATTCCCTGGCGTTTTCAATCATAGCCCGAATAACTGCTTCATCTTGCGTTAATTCTTGGGGATGGTCACGGCGGACGGTAGTGTGCCTATCTAAGGACTTATCTAGTGATTGGATATAAGTAAAGCATCCATATCCTGCCAAAACGCATGTTGTAAGGGATGCTGCCACAAATTTTGGAAAATTATCCTTTGACAGAACTGTAGCTGATACTTTTGATAAAGACGTGTTACGAAGAACATTCATCGCGTGGGAAAGAAAGTTCGACATAATTTCTTAGGCAGGTTGCAGATTAAAATTAAAAAAACAGTTGTGTTCTATTGGACAAACACTTGAGCAGTTGCAGTGGTGGTCGAATGGAGTAGCTGAGCGATGTACCAAGTATGAAGAAACGAGAATGAACCAGTGATCGCCTCTCGTCGCAGCCCGAAGGAATACAGTGTCAATGCACTCTAGTCGCTACGCGGGATATCCTAGGAATGCTTGTCCGAACTCTAATTGGGATCAGATGGTTCGATTCAATGGGTTCCGTAAATGAGAAATGAGTGAGTCATTGCTGTAGACTGGGCTAAAGGAACGCCCAGAATTTTTTTGAAACTGAGTGAAAAGTTTACTT
Organism: Asterionellopsis glacialis; assembly: GCA_014885115.2. Taxonomy (NCBI): domain Eukaryota; phylum Bacillariophyta; class Plagiogrammaphyceae; order Rhaphoneidales; family Asterionellopsidaceae; genus Asterionellopsis; species Asterionellopsis glacialis. Next base: position 22,428 of record WKLE02003368.1, read on the forward strand.
TTGCACAGTGTGGAAAATTATTCGTACCGACCGTCCATTCTATAATTTTATATATATAGTCATATGTATAAATAAAAATTATTGTACTTAGGTCATGCATTTTATGTACCAGGTACTCAAGACATAGTTCGAAATTTAGTATGTGCTGGACCATGTAAACGCAGGAAAGTCCCAGGTACTCAGGTTCCTGGAAGAGTACGAGTTACCGTACAAGCTTGTACAGGAGCTGCGATTCGAACAAAGGCCAGAAGCAAGGAGGGCGAATCCAATCGACTGAGAATCTTGTCTGGTGAACACAGATTTGGGGAGAAAATGGCAAATTAAAATTCAATCAAGTTTTCTGATTTTTAATTTTTTATTTCTTTGCCACGGTTTATGGAATTGAAAATGTATTGATGACATGATGACATGATGACATGTAATTAAACTAAGGTGTCATAATTGTTTTCACTCTCTTTCTCTGTATAATGTTCCCAAGTCTTCTTCAAAGAGTATGTCATTGCAAAAATATCAATCCACATGATGGGGACGCCACCAATGACAAACACAATTGCTATAATCAACATGATTCCACTGGCTGCAACCAATCCAAGTCTTGTCCGTGCCGTATCTTTCACAAAGTACACCCCAGTAAGAATGACTGAAATTAAAGTTATGATTGTACAGAAAACAACCACTGGAGCTCTGCGTACAATGAATCCACCGTTATTAAAATCATTGTATTCCCCGGTCCAGATGAACTGACACGTCATGAACCAACAAAACATCCAAAATAAACCCCATGCGAAAAGAAGTTTCATCCCTGTGAGGAAAGAAAGGCAATGACAACATTTTGAATTTTCTTCGGTACTCGTCATTATTCTTTTTGTCTTGGTAGTTCTAGATTTGGGACAGACAAGTTCTTTCAGCTTCCGGTTCTTCTCGTGCGTTGTGTAGTGCTGTTTCCTCTGACACCGTAAGAAGAGTTAAGAAGATGCCGGCTTTGAAGGTTACTGTGTCTCTTCGTTGTATGCCTGACCTCCACGCGTGTCTAATATTCTAATTTTCACTTCAAAATAATATCTAAACCAACCCACAAATATTGCTTTCTCCCTGTCCAAGTTACGGTACCGGTACGTTCATTTGTTCTCGACCATTAATGGCAAATTTCCGGTACATTTTGGTACACAGGATTTCTTGTATTATTAATAATACCTGGGATGTGTCGATATGCACTGAACCCTGAAGTAGTTTCGTCGGTTGTAGTAGTGGGCCGTCTGGTTGTTCAGTTTTATCTACAGACAGTATTTCTTTTCACTCTACCAGGTAGTATGTACTTGTTATGGTCATGGTAGAATATTACCAGTTATTTTCTCTACAATATATGACTTATTATACTTGGTATTAAAAAAGGACATCTCTGATATGTACAATAGACACCTGTATTGTATCCGATACCATGGTCGTCATAGGTTTTAAAACAATTTCTGCGATCTAGGTCTGAGTGTGGCTAATAATGCATAATGTCAATAGTACTCTTCAAGAAGATAGTAGTATCTGCAACTACAAAGTAATAGAAATTATTTAAATGTGCAATTTCCGTTGAAACGGTTGTGTTTTATCGCCAGTATCAAAAGATAGAGACATTGTCAATTTGGATTGGCGAATGCACCTTAAGTAGAATCAAGAGACAGCGAGAGATTTTAAAAAATTTGGATGCAACTCCGTCCCTTTCATTTGCCGCAGCATTTCATCTGTCTTAAATCCAAACAGTAGAAATAGGTTCAGTCAGCATGTGTTACGTGTACGTACCAGTTTACCTGTACCTGGTAGGGTGTACCAGGTACCAGTTACCGCGGTACCTTTGGGGTCATAGCTACAGTACCTGGAACGTACCCAGGTATTCACTGGACTTTGTACGTTATACTAACCAGCATATAAGACATTTTCCCGGCATCTTCCTGTTTATTTGTATTCATGTGATAAAGGCGAATGATTCACCTTTCTCCCTCGGGAGAAGACCACGACCAATCCTAGTCCTACATCCACTAATCTCATACCCTGGATGAGGGGATAGAGCCGACATCGTCTCTCTTTTGGATGTAACTGAATTTGTAGAATCCACCTTTCTTGACCATGAGACTTCCTCCAATCGATTGTCATATATACGAAAGTAAACAAGGTTTTCCAATTGATGTGAACGAAGACCACGAAAGGCGACCTTGTGAAATTCTTCCACATCTTTTGATTGGTCAGACAGGAGATCCATGCTTGGACGATGTCGATTATCTCGAACAAATGGGGGTTGTGTACTTGATCAATTGTGGAGAAGCTAATCATATTGAACGTATTCGAAGGACGTATCATAGTGGAAAGCTTAAGGCGATCGATTTGAATCTCGAAGACAGTTCAAAACAAGACTTATCACTCGCGTTGGACTTCATTCTGCCTCTAATCTATCGAGCCAAGCTTAGTAAGTTACTTGAGACTTCAATTGTCAGTGCTACATTCAAAGCCAAATATCTAATATTGGTCCTAAATAATCCTTTTTCGTATCAACACAGAAAAACGAAAGTGCCTTGTTTATTGTAGAAACTGCATGAGCAGAGCTGTATCGGTAACAGTTGCATATTTGATCAAGTATGAGCAAATGACATTGCTTGAAGCCATGTCACTTGTAAAAAGTTTTAGAAGAGAGGCTAGTCCTAATCCTGGATTTATGAAACAACTTATTAAGTTTGAAGTTCAGCACCAATCAAATTTTGCGACATCGCATGATCAGCCGCTATTGGTGCCCACAGTTGATATTGATTTGTATCGAATGGACCGGTTTGGCAAACCTCATGAATACGCAATAGAACAAAAAAGGGGCTTAGCAGTGCCACCAAAAAAATGAAACAGAAATAGGCTGTTACAAGAGAAATTTTACGTCGTCGATAGAAGAATCTGTCGTTGCAACGATACCCTAACAAATTGGCAGAACTACTGAAAAATTACAACAATAAAAGGTTATCGCAAGAAAAATGTTGGGTGTATATGGGATAATTTTCATTACAATGAGGTATATGGTAGTACGATTACAAATATTCTCACTAAAAAAGTAGCGGTCTGGCACGAAATACTTTCATAATTTAAATACAGTTGAGATTTAGGCATTTTACAATTAAAGAAGCTTAAGTATTTGTCTTCCCCACAAAAGCAGCAGCTACAGGTAAATGATCAGAAGGTTCGACTTTGTTAGGGCAAGGATCAGTGCATATTGTATCCAAAACGACAGTTGGGAGCACCGAAGTACTGCAGTACATGCGGTCATACCGTGCTGTAAACATCCCTTCGTCAGGAAGAGGTTCTCCTAGAACAGCCAAATCATATGCAATACCCCAGAATTTTCCTTGGCGTAGCTCGTCTTCATACACACGAAGAAGACCTTCGAGTGTCAGTATTCCATCAGGTGGAAGAAAGATGCGGGCTTTCTTTTCTTCGAATGATTCTGCTTTTTTCGTTTGTTTGTCACAATTTTCTGCACTTTCAGAATTCTCAAGAGGTTGTTCTAGCTCCGGTGGTTCTGTCCATCCCATCTCACGTGCAGCAGAACGAAATTCACTACCTCGACCAACATGTCCGTTGATGGCAATTAACCACTTTTCAACGTCTCTAAGGCACATTTGCTTTCCGTTTTCAGATTCGTGAGTTGCAAAGTGGTTGTATATACGAGTCAGACTTTCTACCAGAATATGCGATAATTCTGGTGTGTCGACAGTGCCTTCTTTTACCATGGATGAAATTAGTTCAGGAACAACAAGTGTCGCGGGAGGTTCATCGTCATCCCGATCAACAGTTTTTGCTACATCAATAAGTGGTGTTGCTAAAGGCATAGCTTTCTTCTTTGACGTAACGGGATCGCCATCTTCCAAAAAATCGGGATCCACAAATCCATCTTCTAGATAACGTACAGCTCCACACTCAGGACCTCCGTTGAAATCACCACACACAATCAATCGGATGTTTGATTCTGGTTCCTTTTCTGAGAGTACAAAGAAAAGATGCCAAAGCCATTTAAGTAACTTTCAATCCAAAGTTACCAAACAGATACACATACTAAATACCATTACTTACCTTTGAGCTTTCTCGACAATGTCATTGCAGCCCTAACCCCCTCATTGATTTGTCGAACACGCCGTCCACCTTCCTTTCCTGCTTGCAAGTGACAGTTTAGACAAAACCAATGCCTTGCGCAGTCATCAGATGACAAAGTATCATCGCCATCGTTTTTTACTTCAGCTTTGCTATCTATCAAAGAAAACGCAGTTAACAATGTTCTATCCTTATGGACCGGAGGAGCAGCCAATTGACACTTCTTTGTTTTCCAAAAAGTTGCTGGACGAAACCGTCCCTTCTTAAACATTTCAACTCCATCGTAGCCTAATTCTTGCATGAATGAAAAGTCTTCTTCAAACGATTTTGGAGACACTTCTTGGAGACAGACCACATCTGCATCTATGAGACCTATGCGTTCCTTTTCATGAACATTTATGTTGTGCAACATTTTATCAGATACCCAATTATTTTTTTAGTTATCGAGAAATAGAAGAACAAAAAACAGAGGGGGCATATTTTTTCATTTATTACTTCAACTTACCTTTAGTAAATTACTACGGTAATCCCATGATGATTTGTATTGTTCAGCAGGTGTCAATGGTGGGAGATACATCTTGTAGTTCCACCAACCATCAACACTGTTTGGAAGTAACACATTGTAGGAGAGAACTGACAGCTGGCTTTTGTTTGGGAAGTTATTGGAAATGCTTGGCAACGTAGCCGGGCCGATGAGATGCTTAACTGCTACCATAAAGTGGTACTCACACGCCTTGATAAGACGAGAGAAATGCACTCCGCGAAAGATAAAGACAGAAAGTGGTCTACTTTGTTATCTCTAGACTATAACTCTGCCAGTCAGTAGGACTAGTGTCAAAGAGTTTGAAGAGTTTATGTTTTCTGCCCTTGCGGCGCGATATAAAAAAAAAAGAAAAAATGAGTCTCAGATAGGTACGTACCAGGGCGCACGACCACCCAAACCGGCCCACGCACCGCACGAATTCATGCTTTTGGCTGTCCTTTGACAGCCCGCCATGCTTCCACGCTACTACTAGGACTAGAAACACAAGCCAACACAACGAACACGATAACCGATAACACAGTTTCTGTCATACCAACTATTTGGCGCTGGTACTGCCAGAAGTACAGGTAAGAGGTATTTATTGTTTGGGATTGTAAAAAAATGGTATGGGTGTATTACTGCACCGTAGATATTTACGTATATATAAACTCATGGAAGAGTTTAGTACAGATTTTATGACAAACGTACAGTTACTGTAGCCTACAGTGGACAGATTATTAGTTATCTTATAGTTCATACTACCGTACCAGTTAGTAATTCAGCAGGTACTGTAAGTAGGACTACAGAATATGTTAAATAATCCTCCCCACATCACAACTACTCATAACAACATTATCATGATGACCAAAATTCCAAAAATGTGGGAATCGGATATTCCCTTTCGCCGACATGTGTGCCTGAGTGCATTTGATCGGTGAAGGCGGAATGGGAAACATTGATAGGAGACAAGAACTTGGTGTGAGCGAGAATGAGTCTTTTATATGCAAATGCGGAACCCAGTGAGGAAGAGAACGAGCAGGACAGTAGAAGTAGATGACCAAAGACACCTGAATATCTTTTAAATAGGGACGAAGGGAAAACACTGTTTCTGGAGCTATCCTGGGATACTTTTGCAGGCCTGAAATACTTACTAAAGAAAGGAGAACTGTTTTTAAAAAGGTTGGAAAAAAGAGTCGGCTTAAGAACTACACCGTGAGAATTTATTGAAGAGGTGATAATTTCTATTGTCTAAAATCATTCACTTCCCTTAGACACTCAGAAACGTCGTCCTAACGTGGAGTACTGTATTCTGCAATTCCACAACAATTTCAAGGAGACTGTGGCACACGTAGTGAAGTGATTATTTATATATTCAATATTTAAGTGTACATTTCTTAATCGTTGTTGGAAACAGAGAGCCTTCTAGTTTCATCCCATTGATTAAAAGTGGCAAGTCTCATTTTACATACAGTAGTGCATAGTTTCAGAGACAAAGCCATTGCCAATCGTGTATTAGAGATTTTTCACACGTCTCCTTTGCATGTTCTTTTCTTACAATTACTTTCAACACATGAGTTTGCTTTTTTGTGACAGCATAAGATGCAATTTGGTTTGCCTTTGGAAAATACATATTTCATTATGAGAATAGCTTCTCCAACAACTCGAAGGAAACCAAACATTGTTTTCTTTTAGTGTGCATGACTTTGTTCCTTCATTTCTAAAGATCTCTTGCAGCGGATTTGATTGCGCATTTGACTATAGATGTATCCTTGTGATGTTCTCCTAAGACGGATTTACGAATACCAAGTGCCTTAGAATATGCTATCAATGCTTCGCAATAATCACCTCTATCATATGAAACAAGGCCGATGTTGCATTCAGAATCAGCGATTCCCTTGTGATATTTTCCTAGCACTGCTACTCGAATGGTAAGAGCCTTGCGATACATAATCAGTGCATCATTATACTCTTGTTTATTATACAATGCAATCCCAATGTAATTGTAAGAATTGGCAGTCTTTTGATGCCTTTCCCCAAAAACGGACACTCGAATAGCAAGGCATTTGCCATACATGGTCAATGCCCCATCACAATCACCTTGTTTACGTAAGGCATTCCCAATGTCGTTGTAGGAATCAGCTGTTTTTTCATGCTCTCTTCCTAAAACTGACAATCGAATAGCAAGGCCTTTGTGGTACATGATTGACGCTTTCTCGTGTAAACCTTTCTCATATAACACAGAACCAACGTTATTGTAGGAAGTGGCAGTATCTTTGTGCTTTTCTCCTAATATTGATAATCGACTGGCAAGAGACTTGAAGTACATGGGCAATGCTTCATCATAATGACCTTTTTTGCGCAACATGTGGCCCACGTTGCTATAAGAGTCAGCAGTATCTACATGATTTTCTCCCAGTACGGATAAACGAATGGTAAGAGCCTTGCGGAACATGTTTAATGCATTTTCCAAGTTGCCCATTTTTTTAAATGCGTTGCCGATATTGTTGAAAGAGGTAGCAGAGTGCTGATTATTTTCCCCATGGAGTAATAATAGAATTGAGAGAGCCCTTTGGTACATATCAAGGGCTACATGATATTTGCCTTCTGTATATGTCAAACTTCCAATGTTGTTGTAAGAATCTGCAGTATCTTTGTGATTTTCTCCCAAGGCTGCTACTTGGATGTCAAGGGCTTTATGATACATCTTCAGAGCTTTTCCATGAATCCCTTTTGAACGCATTACATTGCCAATGTTATTATAAGAATTTGCGGTATCTTTGTGATTTTCTCCTAGCACCGACAATCGGATAGACAGAGCCATACGGTACATAACGAGTGCGTCTTTGTAATTACCTTTACCATGTAACAGGAAGCCAATATTGTTGTAAGCATTGGCTGTATCAGGATGGTTTTCACCTAGCACTGCTACTGCAGTGTCAAGTGCTTTCTGGTATCTATTCAACGCTTTTTTCGCGCTAGCCTTATTGTACAACAAACTACCAACTGTGGTATAGCAATCAGCCGTGTGTTTAAAAGCAAGAGCCTTGCAATATATGGTTAATGCTTCATCGTAGTCGCCTCTTTTGCACAATATATTGCCAATTGTATAGTAAGAGTTGGCAGTATCTCTGTGAAATTCTCCAAGCAGAGATACCCGGATAGTAAGAGCTTTACGGCACATACTTAAAGCTTCTTCGTAGTCACCTTTGCAACACAATGCAATTCGAACATTATTGAAAGAAGTGGCAGTGTCTTCGTGGTTTTCTCCCAACGCAACCTGTCGCATGGCGAGAGACTTGTGAAAAATCATTAGTGCTTCCTCATAATCACCTTTTTGTTTTAATAAAGTGCCAATGTCTTCATAAATTTTACCAGAATCTTGGTTAAGTAGATCTGTTCTTTCGTCGTGTTGGGTTTTCTTACTCGAAGGGAAATAAATGTCATTCAGAACTGGCAACTTTTCCTCTGAATTTGTGATACTGCCCATATTCATGTCATCTTCCGCATTCACCCTATTGTCAGTTCCAACTAGAGACTTTTCATCTTCTGTCGTAGTGCCATCAATCATTTCATCTGTTGCACACACGCTGTTGTCAGTATCATGGTTGCTTTTGTCATCAATACTAGATTCATTATGACTTAAATTGTCTACATCATTTGAAGATGTTGTCGATACTGTCATAGGAGAGATGCTTGGAACCAATGTTATCGTTTGTTTGGGTTCCTTGGCTTGGTCATGTTCCCATTCAGCTCGGCAACGGTAGCATTCATCGCATAAAATTTTCCACCAAGAGAACCTCTTAATTGCCAAGCGAATATCTGGGTGATAAACGCAATATCCTTTTGAGCAAATAAGGGCTCGAGCACCGTATTCGTTGATGATCGGTGCTTCATGTATAACTTTTTTATATGTTGCCTTGAAACCAAGATCAGCCATGCTTCTGTCGCTCAATCTTATCCTTGTTCCTCAACTTTTTGGTTATGAATTATTGTTAGGTATCTTTTTATGAGTCATCCTAAGCTTTGAAATCGAGACATACACAAAACAATTATCTTGAACAACTCGGAGTAGTACGAAAAAAAGTGTGAATTTATTGGAGCGAGTCTAGGTCGTGAAGTTCTAATGATGTCCAATGTCAATTCGCGTTTTGTGTAAAGTACAGTTGTCCAAAACACCAATCAAAAGAGTCGACAAGTTGTTCTCGGTCTTAAAGCTTGACCAAAAATCACTAGAATACCAGGTACAAGCTAGAGGGATACCTAGGAACGAATCTCAGTCTTGGATTGGATGATGGGTGCTTTTGTCGTAGTGACATTAATCGCACATCCAACGTAGGTACCCTGTACTAACTAGTTAAAACAAATCGCACAAACCAAAACTGTCCTATAAAAAAAATGGTCCCAGTTGCATACCTGATCTTGCCAATAACCTACATGATCAAACATTCCGAACATCTTCAGACTATGAAATGGTCACTAAAAATTCACAACACAATGTAAAGTCATGGAAGGAGGCATAAAAACAGATAAGGAGTGTCATTGTAACAAATGTCTCTGTTCAAATGATGACATATTATGTTTTGATTGCATCTGTTCATCATGGATAATGGGATGCCAAGTATGTAATCAGTATTGCTGTGAAGATTGTAAGAAAGATACAGAAACATTAAAAATCTTTCCAAGTGGTATTACGAAAATCCAAACAAGGCGGGCCTGAGTGTCCGTATCATTGTATGCAAACCATGGACTGTTTAGGAAGTTGCTTGTGGGAGGCAAGTTGTCAAGATCGCAACCATGAATGCTCTATATATCATCGTATGGCATGTGAAAGATGCATACAGCATAAAAGTTTTTATGCTTTTCTTGCATGCAAATAGCCCAGCACGGTGAAAATATAGATACTGCATGACCGAAGGATAACTGTTTTTATGTGTGCTCAAGCTGTTTTGACCCAAATCCTCATTATTGTAGTTGGTGCAAGAATTGGGTCCTCAAGGCTTACACTGATTTCTTGGAGTGGGAAGAAAAGAAGAAGAAATTGCGCAGAGGGATGATGTTTGAAGAATTTAAGGGAGCTCTCTCTCTAGGTCTAGTGAGGAGGACGAGATGAACCAGCGGTGCAATGAGAGAGTCTAGAGATGACATGACTAGTCTACTGACGAAAACATGTATTATATCACAATAATATTAAATATATCTTGTACAGTTAGCAAATATACTCCAAATGAAATTACCTTGTCCCATACTTAGTAAATACTGTAGTCCTCGTAGTAACTTGTACAGTGTTGTCATCACCTGCCATTAAAAAAGTTCAAGAAGATTTGCACTGAACTACTCCTACAGGACATACAGTCAGTTTGAACGAGTGTGTTTTCGACTCTCTCTAGGACCTCTAGAAGAAACAGGTACGTACAATACTTAGATCGAACTTTTATTTGCATATTTTATTTTATGAGATAATTTGACTCTGAAGAGGTGTAAAACGCTATTCAGCCAATAGAAACCCAGAGATGATTCTCAAAACTTAAAGGTTGGGCTGAACACAGCTGCAGACTGCAATGTAGAGTAGTAGCCCCGGCACAGTAATTAAGGATGCAATGTATGGGTATGACCACATGTAGAGTTACAGTACCTTGTACGAAGTAGGACCTACTTACCGGTACCGGTAGGTCCTAGCAGTCAGGGTGGCTAGATTCTCATCCAGGGATGGGGATACTGAAAGCCTCAAGACCAGATCAAAAAGCGCAGGCAGAGTGAGTGCAGTGTAAACACAGCGAACCGCCCACACACTCGATCTTCCGGTATCATCTCCTCGATCGTACCGGAGATATCGTCGATGCTTGTCTCTCTGGAGATCACCCGACTGCTGTGTTTTAGAAGACTAGACAATACTGCTGCATTTTCTGACTCGTGCTACTTGTTCTAAACCTATAGACTAGTCGTCTATCTCTCTCTGAAAAGGGACAGGAAGGAAACTGCCATTGCCAATCATCGGAGAATAATCTATATGCGGAAAGAGGTCAGCAGCAGCAACCTGCAGGAACAACAATAACAATAAAATGGTGAAGGTTTTTTACGATCGGACCAGTCAGGCTCCGTATCTTAACAAACCGTCGTTAGGTCATCGAGGAGGTGACAGCGAACACGGTGATCATCATTCAAAACACGCATCGGCAGGTGATGGATCTCATCATGCATCATTTGCTCCAGTTGCAGGTGGTGAACAAGCTGATGCAGCTGCAGGATCGGTATTGCAACGAGTTAGTTCGTTTAGTTTACTTGGCGGTGGCGGAAACATCAACAAAACTAGACAGGCAAAAAATAACAAACATAACAACACCGCTACAGATAGGAATCAATCACCAGATGATCTTCACAAGTCACCTTATCGCCATTCTTCCTTATCTAATGGGTTACCGCCCTCTATGCAATCACTGGACTATCCCTACAGTAGTATGGCCAGTGAGGTTGTTCCAACATGGAGGCTGAAAGATCGGATGAAAACAGTCGGTGTTGGATTGATTATGGCATTAAATGTAGGAACAGATCCACCAGATGTTACCAAACCTCATCCTTGCGCAAAGCTACAATGTTGGATGGACCCAACATCAGTCAGCCGTGCCAAGGCAAAAGAAAAGATTGGTGAACGACTGGAAATGCAATACGCCAAATGGCAACAACAACGAGCGGCTAAACCTTTGAAGTACAGAAGAGCATTAGACCCCACTGTAGATGACGTCCGATCACTTTGTTTGGGATTACGACGGCAGGCACGACACGAACGTATCCTTGTCCATTATAATGGTCATGGTGTACCGCGGCCCACTGCCAATGGTGAAATTTGGGTATTCGATAAAATGCATACACAATACATACCTCTGTCAGTGACAGACTTGAGACAATGGATGGGAAAACCATCAATAGTTGTTCTTGATTGTAGCAGTGCTGGAATACTGATGCCATTCTTAACAACACCACTCGAAATGGTAGAAAATCATGATACACCACCATCGACACCACCACCACAACAACAGCAACCTCAAACCAATTCTCGTATGAGTTCTTTATCCTCCATGCAAGGGTCAAGTCATGGAGCTTCTCCGAACAATCCAATAGGTGGTAATGGTAGTGCGCCATCACCATTGACACCAGAAGACATGGATAAGGCAGCAGCACAATGTGTCCGTGATACAATCGTACTATGTCCAACATCAGAAGGAGAGTGGCTCCCAATGCATCCTGAGTATCCTGCAGATATCTTTACATCATGTCTGACGACACCTATTCAAATGGCACTGCGATGGTTCGTACGGCGCAATCCTCAAAGTATGGGTAATTTCATCATGGATCCTGATGCAGTGGATGCCATACCGGGACGTGCCAATGATCGGAAAACACCCCTTGGGGAGCTAAACTGGATTTTCACCGCTGTTACAGATTCGATTGCATGGAATGTCCTCCCAAAGCCCTTATTTTCTAGACTTTTCAGGCAAGATTTGTTAGTTGCTAGTATGTTTCGCAATTTTTTGCTTGCCGATCGAATCTTTCGAAGTCTCAACTGTACACCTCAATCCTACCCACCGTTGCCGCCTGGTGTTTGTGACCACCCACTTTGGCAGGCTTGGGATTTAGCATGTGAAACGTGTCTTCATGGGTTAATTCGTGATGGGTGGCTTGGTAATAATGATATTCCTCCGGTTGTAGCTGCTGTAGGAGAAACGGCGACTGCTGAAAATGCGACAAGTACCACTCCTACTACGACGCCAACGACCAGCCCGATTGTAGGGCCAAACGCTGGTACGAATTCTCAGCAACAGCAACAGCAGCAGTCAACGTTTGGGGGTGCAGCGGTATCTAAATCTGGTGCTCAGTATGTATCGTCGCCGTTCTTCTCGGAACAATTAACAGCTTTTGAAATATGGCTTGAATTTGCATCGATTCATAAGTATACACATCAGACATCGGATTTTTATGAATCTCCTGAACAGCTCCCGGTAGTTCTACAGGTATTGTTATCACAAGCACACCGTATACGTGCATTGGTCTTGCTTCGGAGGTTCTTAGATTTAGGTCCATGGGCTGTCAATCTTGCCTTATCTCTCGGTATATTTCCGTACGTGATGAAGCTATTACAAAGCCCAGAGTATAAGCATGTATTGGTGGGTATCTGGGCGAAAATTTTGTCCTTTGATCCGTCGTGTCAAGTGGATTTGGTTAAGGATGGTGCCCTCCCCCATTTCATCCATCATTTAAGTTGGGGGATCAATAAGGCTACTGTAGACATTGCTAGAAATTACAGTGATGCGGCAGAACAACGGACGATGGCGGCCTTCATACTGTCTGTGACATGTTTAGGATATCCACAAGGACAGGCGGCATCGTTGCGGCAAAATCTACACGGTAGTTGCTGTGCATTATTTTCCCAATTAGAAGCAGCTGAAAAGGCAGAGTTGACATCATCAATGCCAGAAGATGGGGACCCAAACGTTCATCTAAGTACGAAAACCACTGCGTCAGAGACGATTTTTTCACCAGCATTTCGACTTTGGTTATGTATCTGTATTGGAAACTTAGTAAAGGATAACCCGCATGCCCAAGTAGAAGCGTATGGTTCTGGTGCTCATGTTCGTCTCTTTGCCCGCATTAAAGATAAAAGTCCTGATGTAAGAGCTGCCGCTTGCTATGCACTTGGATGTTTGCTTGGTTCGGCACAACAACAACAGCAGCAGCAGCAAGTAGGACAAGAAAGTGAAATGTCTGGCGGTTCCGATATGATAATGCAAGCAATTACCCCGGCACCTGGAAGTCTCCAGCCTATCGGTGCCCAAGGACTTGTGCCTCCTCGTTTGCTGAGTTCGACGGGGCAACCAATGAATATGATACCGACAAATACTCTTCCGGCTGGTCCAATGAGATTACAGCCAATGCAACCAATGCAATCAATGCAACCCACATTTGCACCACAGAACCCTACCTCACAGTGGAACACCCAATCAGGTCAGCCATTAGCAGGACAACCGTTGCATCCGCAGCCACTGATTCAACCACAAGCTTTCAAAGCGCAACCCATGCCATATAACCAAACCATGTCACCGCATTCGGGGTCTTTCGTCAACATGCCTGGCAGCGACCAAGCATATGCCTCACAAGTACAACCATCGCCGCTGCTTAACCCGCAGTTAGGTGCCAGTAGATCCACCGAAATACCTTCCGTGTTTGAGGATCGTGCTCGTCTCGACCTGGACTTGGCCGTACTAGAGGTCTTGATAAAGGCTTCAGAGGATTCAAGTCCTCTAGTGCGCTACGAAGCTACCATGGCTACTGCATGTGCTGTAGGAAAGTACCTAGCTGCCTTTGCTGCTGTAGCAGAGGAGCTGGCAACTGCACCGAATGCTAGCAGAGCGAGAAAAGTTATCAATATAGACATCCCCAAGGACACTGATAAATCAAACGTACAGGCAAGTCTCATTCCTTTTCCACCTGGAGTAGAAGGAGAAATCATAGATAAATTTTCCAACATTTGGAAAGAACTCCGATCGCTTCAGCATAATGACCTCCACCCTGCTGTTGTCAGTGAAGCCAACAAAGTAGTCAGTGTTGTTCATGATCACATTTTGAGCCTTAAACTAGAAATTGCAGAGAACGAAAGAAACGAGAAGCATTCGGGAAATGTAAGAAGAAGAAAGTCTGAAAACTTGACTGCAGACCAAGTTCATTCAGGGAGCCGCACTAATTCCGACGCTGGTCTTGGAGCACTTCTATCTCCAAGAATAACTGCCGCATCTATCTCCGCCGGCATGAATAATCTGGAATCTTCCCGCAATTTACCTGGCGAAATGGACACTTCGCAAAGAAGCAGACAATCGCAGGGCGCTGATAATGAAGTGCCCCTGCGTCGCATTGCTTCCGACTACATGTCACTGCTGCGACCAAGCTCTTCTCCGGAAAGGAAAGCACCTGCTTCAACCGTCGCGTTTAAGACTCCACCAGTATCAGATCAATTTAAAATTGAGTATATTCTGCCAAAATCAACGTTTTTCGAATGGAAACGGGATTCATTTGGAGTTTTCGATGATGACACCATGAAGCTGGATAACCTCAGTCCAGAAGGAGCTGTGCATGCTTATCGAGAACGGCGGAACATGAATATGCATAAAATGAGTAGAAGGCTAGGCGAACGTTATTCAATTCTTGCTCCAAAGCCACCGCAGCCTAAGAAACAAACAGGTTTGTTTATGGACGAGGAAGTCAATGCTGCAGCCGAAGCCAAATCGACATCTCGAAAGCGAGAGCTCGAACTAAGGCAAAGTGCACTTCTAATAAACGAAGGTTTTGACAGGACTTCCATGTTGAAATTCCACCCATATGAAGATGTTCTCGTTGTTGCAAGTGGGAGTGATGGCATATCCGTATGGGACTTAGATGCATCCATACGTGGGTCTAATTTTCAGAACCAGAACCCAAAGGGTTCTCGTATGACATCGACACATTGGATAAACGAAATGTCGTCAAGCTTGTTTCTAGTCGGTAGTGACGACGGGTCTGTTCGCATTTGGGACGGTTTGCTTGAAAACAACGGCAAAGCGAGTACGGAGCTTCCTGCGCTTTGTTCTGCTTTCTTTGCTGTACCCGACTTAGTTGCTGGTGCTAGAGGAAGCGGTCTAGTAACTGAATGGCAACCATTTAGTGGCAGATTAATCGCTGGTGGCAACTGTGATTCAGTACACTGCTGGGATCTAGGTTCCGAACAGCGGGTGGCAACTTTCGAAAGGAAAAGTAATGCTTGCATAACTACTCTTACTACTGCATGGGACTACGACCCTTACGGTCAAGCTTTTGCGTCTGAAGGATACCGAGGCTTTGGACCAGATATTGTAGTCGCTGGTTACAGTGATGGCTGCATGAAAGTCTTTGATATCCGTGTCAAGAGTCCTTTTGCGAATATGAGTCCGTCGGATAATTTTAGCCCAAGAAGAGGTGGACGGAAGAGAGCCCCCCCTAAAGATTTTGCAGAACACAAAAGCTGGATAGTCGATACATCGTTTACTAATTTTGGAGGCAGATCTGAAGTACGTATTATGTTTCAAATAGATATGGAAGAGTCCATTGCTATTTCACTTTGATCGCTGAATGTTTTCCCCTCTCTTGCTCTCAGATCATTTCAGGTAGTGTTGGAGGCGAGGTCAAGGCATGGGATCTGAGAATGTCGTCTTCGCTTAGAACACTTGAAGTCCAGAGGAGTCCGTTGACAGCGTTGGCCACTCATTCAAAGATCCCGATGATTGCTAGTGGGTCACATGCGCAGTTTATTAAGGTTTTGACTCTAGATGGTGATGCGCTGCAGGTCATGAGATATCACGAAAAGAAATCGGGGCACCGAATTGGCCCTGTAAGTTGCCTAGAATTCCATCCACACAAACCATTGCTCGCGGCAGGAGCAACAGATTGCAACATAGGTATTTACTCCCCTAAAAAAGATATTTAAAAACAATTTTTGTGACAAGTGTAGGTACTAGTACCAATGGAGTTTGTTTGACGACCCAAATCAGAGAAATAGCATTATCTATTTTCATAGTCTTACAAACGAGAAAGTTTCTATAAATCTATAATAAATTGTAGCCGATAGGTTCGGGGTTTGCTGTTATTAGCCGAAAAATAGTGGTTATGTCAGCATCAAACGATGCTGCTACAAGGTAGGGGTACAAATGAGTCTTTGCGTCTTGAGTATTCAAGGCTCCAGGCCAGGCCATAGTCAAATCTTCTAGACCTTCATCCCATTTGACACAAAATTTGATAGCCATAACTAATGGTAAATGTCCACCATTTCTTGTAGCAATGCGGGCTGTTTCCGGTGCTGGTTCTAGCATTATACACAGCGCGTCTCTATTCACTGAGGGTAGTTGAATGACATGGTGCAAAGGTATCAATCCGTCGTCGTCTCTTTCCGTCAATGCTTCAGGAAACACCGCAGTAGCGCAACGTAAGAGATCAGTAAGTGGTCCTTCTTTAATGGAAGCTATGGCATGTAAGACACAGGAACCTTTGATATCTGGGCCGTCTTGTGCATGACGCTTCCAAGCAGCAACGACTAGACAAATACTTTTCCTCCAAAGATCTAGTGCACAGGAGTCACTTCCTGCATAATGGGACCCCTCACCTTCAACAGCGTTGTTGTTATAATCGTCAAGAACACGTGTGACAAGATTTCTCATTTCTAGAACTTGTTCTGGGCCGTGTGGAGCAGAATGATCGAAATCATATTCTTCCCATAATGCGATGAGAGGACATGGGATCTTCTGGTTAAATCTTTCATTTTCTGCTGCGTCGTGTTTGTACCAGTATGGCTCTCCGCCTGTTATAGGTGCTATCCAGAGACCGACTCTACCTATTCGGTGATGATATTCTATGCAAGAAAGGAGGACTTGTATCGTTTCAAAACAAGCGTCAAGCTTGCAAGCAAAGTAAAGAGGTGACTGAGGTGCGATGGCAGTGTTGATTTTAACTCTCCCTGCTGTGCTCTTTTCCACGCTTATAGCTGCATTTGTGAGCACCCGAATCAAATCCACGTCGCATTTGAATAGGCATGCATAATGAAGAGGCGTGTAACCACTCTCGTCTTGGACCATGGAGGCATGTGGGTTGCAACCTAAAAGAGCCCTAGCCACATAATCAGGACAACCTTGATTGAACATAGCAAGATGCAGGGCGGTACGCCCTGAATCTTGAGTTATGCAACATGTCTCTTCCGGGTGTTGTTCACAACGATCTAACACTCCCACCCAATTTCGATCCCAAGTGAGTGACAAAAGGTTGCAGTTCCGTCGATTGACGGACTTGTATTCCGGTATATTGTTGTACTTGAAGGTATTGCAAACGTCGCTATCCTGCTGAGGTACAACCAATAAAGCAGCTCTTGATGCTTCTTGCTCTTCAAGCTGATTTTCATGTGCTAAACTGCATATTTGCCAACAACAGGAGGAATCATCGACTCCTTGTTCAAACAAGCACATCGTCTATTTTTTATAATATAATATAAATTGGCGGTCGATGTAACACTTTTTTTAGAGTACAGTAAGTCTACATTAGCCAACTAATACCTGGTATCAACAATACCTGGTACACCATACTGTACCAGATGCCCTTCAAGGCCAAAATACACCTGTTGATCCTAAAACGAAATTCGGCAGACCTAAGATATTACACCGTTTTTTTGTTTTGAGTACTAAAGAGAACGAATATCAGGTACACAATGTATTGTGTACCTGGTACGATTAAATTATATCACTCGTACCAGTTACTGTAACTCTAAACGTACCTTACAGTGGACTAGAGATTGTTTTTGTACTGTCAATATATTTTATAGTGATTCTAGATGTACGAATAAACAAACGGACCTATAGAGTTTTCCAAAAAACGAAAAAAATATATAGGCTTAAATGTAGTCCCAACTATGGCAAGTTTACCGTACAATTACTGTACACTTGTCGGCAATGTGCCAAAACTGCTTCGAATTTCTGAATACTACTACTACTAACGATTGCTTGATAGATGTGGATCATCCCTTCTATAACATGTTATCTGGTACTACTCTTCAAGCAGCAGTAAGACTATCTACCTAATCAATCAAGTGAAGTGTCTAGTGAGTTCCGCCAAGAAATTTCCTCTCTCCTACTGTAGGGTTCACTGAATAATTTATTAACATCATTATTGAGAATCGCATAATTACCTAAAAACGCATGATGCATAAAAATTCAAGCATTATACCAATTAACAAAGAACATATTTTATATATATATTTTCAACGGAAGGAGCATTTTATAATGTAGGTGAAGTGAAAATGCAAATATTATGCTACTAATTGATAAGTTCCTGTTTCAGAGTAGCTCATTCTGTCTATTTTACATGTAGTATCTATTCAACAAGACGTAAAATTGATATATAAATAACATAATAAAATAACTGTATTCATATATAAAAATCCTTTCAAAGCATTTTATTGGACCATCCGCCGGTATTAGTACAATACAGTACCGGATGGTCCTTGAAAATCTAAATTGTTCAAACAGTAGGAAGGTCCTCCATATTATAACACATTACTTATTGAAAATTCATTTTTTTTATATTATAATGTTTTCGATATTGTTTTCTGAGGTCCTTAGGTCCGCCTAGTTAGTCGTTTTCGGTACTTGTCCATAAGCAGATGCAAGGAACACCCTACCAGGTACGATCGATGCTATCATCTCTTCCGTGTCACACTGTACCAAACCGCTGTGTCATGCCTGTGCATTCTTGTGTCATGTCTCATGTCATCCGTCGACATGTATTTACCAGCCTTCCGGGTAGGTCCTACTGAACGAAAATACAACGCAAGTTCCGTGGTATTTTATGGAAGTATTTTGTCATCAACTTACTAATACATTCATCGGTGATTTTAGGCAGAAACGAACCCTTGGTAGTAGATACGGTACATAGAATTATTTTTGACTTTCGGCACTCCAGATTGTCTTCGTAGAGTACTGTAGTCGAATACCTATATAATTTTTATCACAGCAGTACTTAATACCTCTAAGTAAATAACATGAGGTACATGGTCACGGAGTTTACTCCGTAACGCTTGTTTAGACCTGGTACAAAACTATTTTTGGCTCCGAGAACGGACTACTCACAGACAATCCTCTCAGTACAAACCACGCAGAATCTACTCATTCGACTCATTCGAATCAAAAAGAGAAAAATGAGATATTTCACATCCTGCAGAGAACGCAAAATTAACTTCGATCGCGACAATCGATGCTACAATGCTGATCCTCTACGATGTCACAAACTTAGTTGACAGCACAACAAGACACTCAGACTGTACTGGTTCTACACAAGTGTTACAGAGAGGGTCAATAGTAAACTCTGTGGGAATAGTAGAACTTAGGTTGTTGGTGTGATCAAGAACTCTGATTTATCCTGGTCATTTACTGTCTGCATTAGCTGTTTTCCCAGTCAAAAGGACCAGGAAAAGGGATTATGAACATTCAGAACAGATGTACATGTATGTACAATCTGTTATTGTCACTTGTGGTGCATGTTCAGAATGACCTTTTCCCGGTCCTAAAAGACCAAGGATTGCTTAGGTTTTTCCTGTAACTTTTGTACCGGAACAAACCACGGGAACTCCCCTCAGAATTCTAGCAGACAAACTGATGTCAGTCCATTAAGAAAACCAACCAAGAGGGAACCCAAAGGTAGGACACAGAATAAGAACAAAGGTAGAACCAGAGCCACATGCATCCCTCACAAAGAATCGTACAATACATGCTAAGCATGCACTGTTGCACCCTGTCAACAATGACAGAACAACGCATGATAGCAATGTAACAGTAAATTCTTTTGTACTCTCCTCTTCCTATTATGTGTTTTTTGTATGATTAAAGCATCTGGTGAATTGTTGATATCCAAAAATTCATGAAAAAAATGTTTCATCTATTTTTGTACGCACTCATCCAAAGCTATTTTATCATGATTTTGTCTGTCATGTTACATTTGGTGCCTTCATTTGAACAGCATTATTTAGTTTTGATATTACACTAACATTCATATTTTTTGATAATTTTTTGGAACAATCCACAGGTGGTACCATTAGTCTAATTAGGAGAAATAAAACATGGATTTTGGAAACACAAAAATTAGTCAAAAATATACTCTAGAAGACAAATCAAGTATTCTCCTTTGACAACAATCAACCTACAAGAATATCACTTCAGTGTATCTCATTCCATAACAGTTCAAAGAATTTCATTGATTTTAGCAGAATCTGAAGTACTACAAGCCAAATATTAGCATGGCAGAAGATATTGTATTGATTTATTTCCATTGAAATGAATAATCACTTCATGCATTTTGTGTGCTTGTTATGACAACAATCAACCCCAACTTACATTAATTCCAGGATGAAAAACACAATGATAGTTTTTGATTATGACATTATTTAGCAGATTGTAGATTATGGTGGATGAATTCTACAATTTAAAAAAGGATATTGGTGATAACGTGAGCAAAGAAAACTATATTTTCAACTTTTCATGCTCCTACAAAAGACAACAATCAACCCTAATAGACTTTCATTCTCTAAGACACCAAATTAAATATAATCTTTTAAATTATACTATTAAATCTAGTTTTTCAAGTTAAGCTAATCTAAATCTAAAAATAAAATGGTGTTGATGTAGTGATCATGGTTTCCTGTTAATTTGCATTACATCATTTTTGTCTTCCAGAAAATTTGAACAAGTAGCACTCCTTGTCTTTGATTACGAAGTCCACCTCAACACTCCTCTCATTTTTGATAAACCACAACAGGTGACAGCACTCCAAAAATTCCCAGTAAATAAATCATTTCTAAGAAAAGTGCCTTCAAATCTACCTGGTAGGTCTCTTATAGTACCAAAATCCCCAGTCAAAAATGACCGGGAAAATTCCATGTGAAAATATGAAGTTATGACCAGTTTTGGATGTGTTTTTTGTAAAATTGTAACTGTCACTTTAGGGTATGGTGGGTGGCTTGATCTGGACCTGTGGTTGGTTTTCCTGGTTTGGGGGTTCCATGGAGGGTTCAGGGGGGGGATGATGCAGGTATGTTACTACTTCTTGCTTGTGTGGTGGTGATTTCTTGTCCCACCACATTTCAAAGTAGTCTTCCTATTCTTCTTCTTGTCCTTGAGGCATCCATGTTTTATTTGTGGCTACTTTAGGCTCTAAAGCTTTTAGGGAGGCTGCATTAAATGCTTGTGAGAAAGAATTTCTGTAGCCATGTGATTTGTGGAGATGTTGACCTTTTCTTGGATTTGTGTAATCTTGGTTATTCATTAGAGTTGTCTTCTGTAGATTATGTCAGTGATGGTTGGCATACTCATCCAAATTTGTACATTACTCATAGTTCTTGATAAGGTATTTTTGTAGCATGTGGTGCATGTTATATATCCAGCAAGAAGTTGATAAAGTGGCTAATGTAATGTGGCAATCTCTTCCAATCAATCTTGCAAAATGGTGCTCTTTGCCACACAGATTTCTCATTACACAGCCATTTTAAACTAGTAACCAACAGTATGGTTCCATGCAGGTATGTCTTTGGAACCGTACTGGTGGTGACAAGGTGTGTAGGTGGTGGTTGTGGAAAGAGAAATTGGTACCATAAAAAGGTACATTGCACCATCCCAAAAAAAATAATAACGTGCAAAATTACTAACTTTGATTAATTGGACTTTAAAAATTTTTTATGTCACAGTTCAGTACTGGGTTGGTCCACCTAATCTTTGAACAACTCAGTCATCAATCTTGCATTTGTTAAGATTCTGCTTACCATGATTGGTCTTATATACAATCATATCTTTTTTAAGGAGTATTCTTCACAAATTTGTAGGATCATGTACATCTCCTTTGTTTTTATACAGGCACTTTAGAGTTGCTGAATACCACTTGTC
>WKLE02003372.1:0-14187 GCA_014885115.2 Asterionellopsis glacialis
CCTGACAGATCATCGCATGACCTGGTATTCATCAAAGAGTTAATTAATGAGTTCAGCAGAGTGACAAGAAGATCAAATAATAAATTTGCGAATGATGCAGCATCATGCTATGATCATATCCTTATCAACCTAGCATCTATTTTTAGCAGGAAATATGGATGCCCAAGATCAGCATGTCTAGTGATGGTGAATAATTTGGAAAAGGCGAAATACCACCTAAAAACTAGTATCAGAGTAAGTGAAGAACATTATTCTCACAGTTCATTATTTCTGATCTACAGTTTAGGACAAGGAAGCAGTAACTCTCCTGCAATTTGGACTTTTATAACTTGTTCTTTATTTGACGCACATGATGAAAAGGCTCATGGAGCAAGACTCGTCTCCTTTGATGGAACTAGATCACTTTGTCTCCACATGATAGGATTCGTTGACAATAGTACAGGGTACTGTCTTGCAGAGGCTGGAGAAGATCATTTGCACATCTCTGGAGTGACCTTTTGTACTTATCTGGAGGATTGTTGGAATTTAGCAAATGACTCTACCATCTTACTGAGTACGACTTTCTGAGCTCTGGAGAACCAATTCTACTACTGAAGCATTCCAATGTTGATATTAAGTTACAAAATTTTGATCAGACCACAAGCAATACCATCCCCAACAAATCATCATATGATGAACACAAGACTCTGGGATATTATAAATCACCAAGTGGCAACCAAATAATCCAGAAACTTGAGCTCCAAAAGCATAGCAATGCATTTGGCAAAATAGTGGACAGTGCAGCTTTAACACACAGTGAAGCATGGACCTTCTACTTTTGCTTATATCTACCAAGTTGTACGTATCCTCTCCCAGCATCTCATTTTACTTCCTCCAATCTTCATGATATTCAGAAGAAAGCACTGAGATTGATGTTGACTAAGTGGGGTATTAATCGAAATTATCCAAGAGCAGTTGTTTTTGGTCCAGCAAAATTTGGTGGTCTTTCTTTTTGACACTTATACACTGAACAAACAATACAACAGATTCTTCTCTTTCTTAAACATTGGAGAACAGATAGTACTCCAGGTCAGATGCTAAAGATTGTTTTAACATGGTGCCAATTCCAGGCTGGTACAAGTCAATTTCTCCTGGAAGACACCCACACGCAAATACCCCATTTAGAAAGCAAATGGATATCATCTCTCCGCACAGGCCTCCATTGATTCAAAGCATCTATCACCACTTTAGAAGTCACGATTCCACTGAAACAATGAATACGAGATTCGTATATTATGGATCACGTTGTTAAGTCCAATCAGTTTAGTGACAATGACATAAAAAGGATCCATTATTGCAGACACTATCTTCAAGTGATCACGATTTTGGACATTACTACTGCTGAAGGTACAAAACTTGATGAGAGCTTCCTTTTTGGAGAAAAAAAGGTAACAAGCAGTACATTGACCTCCCTAAAGGTTAAACAATTTAAACCACATCAATTGTCCTGGACATTGTGGCATAAGGCATGTAAGTTATTTGCTTTTAAGGATGGTACTCTTTGAACACCATTAGGTGCTTGGCTTCTACCCGCTCACAAATTAAGAAGATCATGGCCATTTTATCTGTCTACCAATTATGCAAAATTATTGGTTCACACTACGCAAGGTTACGAATTACATCACAAAGTTGGCTCGGAATTTATACCTTATCATGATAGGCCTGTCTTGAAAGATCCAGATAATAGATTCTTTCCTACTGAAGCTGTCACATCCCTCAGCGGGTGGAAGTTTTCTCAGAAGCAACAAACAGGCATTCATATTGAGACCATTAACAATAGCCATGTCTACACCAGGTTTGAGACATATATCAATACACTACCTATTTGGGAACAGCGCCTAATCAAAGGTTTTACCATTTTAGTGTCATTGCCTAGTTTGAAACCAGACACTTGTCTTAGACAACCTAATTGTCGTCAGTGATAGGTCTGTTATAGATGATCAAGGAGCATTTGGTTGGGTCCTTAGCTATCGGGATGGAACTAGACTGGTGACATGCAGTGGACCAACCTTCGGTTGTACAAGAGGTGGATCCTTTTGAGCAGAGGCTTACGGCGTGCTTTCATGGATTTTTTTTATTTTTCCTATGATTTACAAGGTTTTTGTCAATACGCATACCAAAACCTGAAGAGATTCAAAATCAACTGCATCCTTACTTAGATGCTTATACTGATAATATGGGAGTTATCCGACAGATAGAATCTCTATCATCTCCAGGGTTCAAACCACCAAGCATAACATTGATGTCTGACTGGGATGTAATCAACCAAATTTGCATGATCATACCTGATCTTCCTCCAACGAATATGTCACATGCAAAAGGCCACCAAGATGAGAGTATTCCTAAACATAGGCCAGGTCTCCCCGCGCAGTTAAATGTTGAGGCAGATACTCTTGCTGGATTGTATCAAAGGCTTCATAGTGACTACATAAGATCTTCTGTTCCACAACTACGATCATGTCTAAATATGCCAGCCAACTAAGGTTTCATATGTCCCATGATTGAATATTTGGTCACTCGGAATAGTTGGCCAATAAATCAATTCGATAGCATTGACTGGGAAAGTCATTCGAATGCGTCTAAAAGAACATCTCTTCCTCACCCAACTCTTAATAAATTGATCCACGGACATCTTCCCACCTCAACCAGAGCTAACAGATACTATTCTGATCGTTCTACTATTTGTCCTATGTGCCAGTTATATGATGAGGATCAATGTCATCTCCTTACATGTTCTCACCCAACTCTGAAGAAACACCAAAGAAAACTATACCAACAAATACGACAACAATGTGATCTTCTTCATTCATCTGAAGCATTGAGGGATACATTAATAGCTTGTCTTGAATACACGCTAGAAGGAAAACCTCTCAATTTCAACCAACTCATATTGCCCTAATTTGATTCACAAACAAGGCAAACTTGGGTGGATGCAACTTCTCTATGGCTGCTACCACCTTGAATGGGCTTATCATCAGAATCTTTATTTAAGTCGTCCACAGCAAAATAAATTAACTGGTACACACTGGGTTACTTGCATGATTCATGAGACATGTGCCTGGTTTCAGGAATACTGGAAATTATGCCAGGAGCTTGTCTATAGTAAACACAATGAGAAATAAGCACAATATCAGAGAGACCAAGCCATCAAAGAAGTTCAAATTTTACATTCCATGCACCGTATTTGTGCCAATGATAGAGACATCCTGAATTCTCCCTTGGAAACATTTATAAACCAGAATACTTTGGTCATAATCAACTGGCTAAACACATGACACCCTGTTATTCTAAGTAGCCTCAATAAAGCCACTTTGAACACAATTACCAATGTGAAGTCAATTAAATCATATTTTGCCAAGGATCATCCTTCATAGGGAACTCCTAGGAGTTCCCTTTTCTTGCTAGGAAGAGGACTTTGTCCTCTTCTTAGTTTCTTCCACACATATTCTAAGTATTTGGGACTGCGGGTAGAATTCATCATGTATTGGAGAATACAATATGTAGACAGCTGCAGCAGTATAAAATAGTGATTTAGTTTTTTTTATCTAGGCTTCATTTGAGCAGTTTTAAAAAGTGTTTCCAAGTCCTTCAGAATTTTCTCTCTAGAAGGAAATTGGCAATCAAATCGCACGTTATGTAGGGCAGCATTTTCTGCCCATTTGATAATATCATCAAACATATACAAGGAACATCCAGTCACCATGAGTTTGTGCAGAAGGTTGATGCATGATCTTGTTTCATTGGTGAACAAATTGTATGTCTTTGCTCTCTTCAACAAAATTTCAGGATCAAGAATGTTGGGAGGTTCTGGTAATGCATCAATTTCATTGACATGTTGAAAATCAGTATCATTCACTTGTATTTCTGATGGTATATAGTCATCAAGGCTCACTCTGTGTAATGGTCAGAAACAAATTCATAAGGAATAGGTCCCATGGTCTGGTACTTTGATGAATGATTATTTCCATTTCCACTAATAGGAAACTGCTGATTAGATGAAGGTTGATTGGTGTTGACACCACATTGGTCCACAAAGTAACAAAATTCACTACTGCGCAAGTGAAGGTTGAATGAATGCTGTGAATGAGACATATTATCACAACCAGGACAGACTAACCACATTCATCATCTAACATTGCGTTCCATGGTTGTGCAATAGCATCAACATTTGACTGTCCCAATGAAACTTGGTAAAAAAATTCTATCAACAAAAAAAAGATGCCAAAATGAGAATGTGAGCCATACCAGCATTTTTGGAAATGCAGAACTTGAAATCAGTACCAGAGCACTGTTAGTAGGATCCAGGTAGATTGCAATTTTTTTCACTAACAGAAAAAAATTGTCCTATTAACATAATCCATTCATGTAGAATTTTGTGTAATCGATGCAGTCAATTTTTTGAGAGAGAGCATGACATTTTTTGAGTTACTCAGGAATTATTTATGTCAGGGAGAGGGATAATTCATTGGTCCGGCCATGGTAAAAAGTTGACAGACAGACAGACAGACAGATTTCATTCATCAGTGACCAGAAAGTCCTTTCTGGTGTTGCTTATTGTTGAGCCTACACTGCGTTCAAAGATAGAAATATAAGAATCTTCTCCCAAAGAATCATCATTCCATAATTTATTTGGTTGTATTTGGAGTGGTGGAAAATTAGGAGGGCGAGACATAAATGCATCCTCAGGAATATTGTATTGTAATGAAGATTCCAATAGAATGGCTACGCTATTTTTCACTTCGCTGAAGTTAGCAACATCAGTTATTACATTCCACCTACCACATTGAGAAGTATTTTTTGTCTCACATAAGTGAGAGACACCTGGGGTGTTTTTAAACGTGTTAGAGATATAAAACATCATATCGTGTGTGCATCTGTGAATAGGCACGATTCTCAAAGTTGCTAGTATTTTTTGTTTGTTTATTGATAGCGTTGCAATAAGCGATCGGATGGGAGTATTTAGTCCTGTACTTTACATAGATATGTTGATGATTGCCGTCATTTAATCCTGTGAAGCGTTTAAGAATCCAATCTACTTCCTTCATGTTGCTCTTCCTGCATTGGACTTTGTAAGATTTCATTGATAAGTGGTGGTTGTTGTTATTGATTGAGGGTGATGTGAATACAATTCGGAGTTTCTCCTTTGGAATTTTTAGGCCACACAAAGATGCCTTGTAACTTAGAAATTTGGTGTACCTATCATTATCCATCCCATCTGGTAGAGCGCCTAAGATCCAACCCAAGGGAACAATGTCAACTTTGTCCTCTTTCCAAGCATGGCTTCAGAGGAATAACTGGCATCGTTTTAGAGTAGCGTTGACATGGTAATTATTCTTAATCATTGTTAAAGAAACTTCGGAATGTATACGATGACAAATGATGATCTTGCCTTTGGTTTTGTTTCTTCCTTGAACAATATGAACATTGTAATGACATGAATATTTAGTGCTTGAGTCGCAGTGTTGAAGTAATTTGGATGACACTTTCCTGCTCTTATTGTCAAAGATGTCAATAGAGTCTCCAAAAGAGTGAAGCATTGCTTAAAGAACTTTGATGTGTCGTGGACCAATATCTTGAGCAAGACTTGGATTGGCAATAGCCAGTTCAAACTTAATGATCATTTCTTTGTGAGAATAGGATTTCCCTGTTTTTTGAGTGGAAGCGGCTGCTTCAACTTCAAGGGTTTTCTCAGCCGCGTACGACATTTGATGCTCATTGTCGGAGTTGGTGGTTTTCGTCAGCGACAGCGTTCAACAAAATTCTTTCGGGTTTAGTCCTGGGGCATACGTATTGCCACGTAGATGGGGCCTACAAAACTTTTTAACATTTGATGCTCATTGTCGGAGTTGGTGGTTTTCGTCATCGTTGGCGTTTAACCGAATTCTTTTGGTGTTTAGTACTGGGGTGTACGTATTGCCATGTAGATGGGGCCTACGAAACTTTTCACAAGAGTTTATGTACCAGATGTTATTTTCAATAATTCCAGAAAAGTGGATGGGGAATCAAATGGTGTCATTGATGCAATTGGATAATAGTATTATTGTTGTGTTCTTATCCAGAAGTTGATTGATGTCAAAGTCAGTTTTACAAAAAAAATAGACTTCTCCTCCTTAATCCAGATTTGGAAATTATCAACGCACACTCAAAAATCAATATCAATAGGGGAAATTGATTGGTGTCCCACAAAGGTACCAAGAAGAGGTTTGTTGTCATGTTCTTGTGTGAAAGGACTCTTTGTCCGTACTGTGTCCCTGCAGCAGGTAAGGGGTCAGTGGTCATGGGGATGGCACTGTCAGTCACAACAGGATCTTTTCAGAGCCCTGGCAGTGTCCTCCCACAGCCATGAAATCAGTCCAACGCATCAATTCAGTATCACTTTAACAAAACTTATCAAAATGACCTACACACGGACATAACGTCATTGTCAAAGTTAAAAATTATTTCTACACTAATTCTAGTACCATCCCTACACGTCATCTCAATCACTCCGAGCAAAATACCAAAACACCTCCTATGAAACATCTACAGATCAAACGCAGCTGATCTCACACCTCCCTATCATACAAAGTCCTGTCAATTCTCCTCCCTTGGTCCGGTTGAAAAACATGCCATCAATGCTGAGAAAATCAAGTCCAAAACAAGCCTCGTCATTGCAATGCATCAATCAACTTCAGCCACAAGAAACCACTCCGTCTGCCTGTGGTCCGCCCATCCGTCCCAAGAACTCACATCACCTATCGTACTCCCGTACCAGGTATCAGGTATTGCAGACACACTTATCTATCACATCTGCATCTGTCCGTTGTCGTCTGCCTGATGACCATTCCATCATAATATTCAGACATCATCAGTCCGTCTGTTGTCTTCTTCCAGTCTTCAATAATTATTGTTAGATACAAAAGCATATCACAGTCTGTCCTTCCACAGTCTGTCCCTCATCCGAATTATAATATTATTATTTACTCATCTTCTATGTCTGTTGTACGTCAGTCAACCAACTTCTGTGACACCATCACGTCCATCCATCACCTACAGCACCCACCATTACCACGTCTGTCTGTCGATCATTCATAAAGACATGACAACGCCCATCAGCTGTTTGTCTGCCAAACATTATACATTTCTGTCTGTCTAGTGTCTGTCGGCTTGGCATCTGTCCTTCTCAATTTGCCCTTGCCCCATTGCCTATCCATCTCTACCAATACAATATCTTGTAAAGTATGCCAAGTACCTTGTACAGCATCCCTCTGTACTTCCACTCACGGTCTTTCAGTCTCTAATTATCTTTAAATACAAAAGCACATCACAGTCCATCCTTCAACAGTCTGTTCCTCCTCCAAATTTTAATTATTCATCTTCTATTACTGGAATTATGGAATTTTTTGGTCCCTGTTAAACCATGTTTTTGCCCATTGTACTATCCAACAATAGAAAACCTAAACCCTGATGGTTCCGGCTGTCATCACAAGTAGACTAGATTTCTACGGTTATCAGTAGCTGCAGCGATTAATAAATAGAACATTATTATTATTATTATTGTTCTTGTGTGAAAGGAGTCTTCTTGTCGTGACAGCGCCATGGTCGCTGGTTTTGTTAGTTGTCGATTCGATCAGTCTAGTCTGTTTTCACACTGTAATCAGACATTATATGGCAGTAATCATCTTTTTTTCAAGCTTTCTAAAATTTGAGCTTAATTTAGTCCATCCTTCCATCCGGAAAATGCTTGATTTGCTAGCTCTCCAAAATTTGGCTTCACTCAAGCCTGGCCATCCATCCAAAAAATGCAAAAAGAATGCCTTTTATCTTTGTTCTGTGATGTTCCAACAACAATCCGAGGCTTCAGAGGTGTTTTTTAAATACATGTGGGAGGAGGTTTGGTGCGGTGGTGCGGTCCGAAAATGGGTTTCGATATTTCGATCTTGGCGGGACGAGGGGCATGTTCTTCGTTGCCACGGGTCTGAAACTTTCAGTAAAATACTTGAAACTGGCATCCTCGTAAAATGACTGGCTGGCTTGAAACCGTTAAAAATTGCTTCAGACAGATTTTTAAATGTGCAATTGAACGCGCAGATTTCAGTGATTTTCCCGCATGGTGCTGCAAAACCACACAACATTTTGAAATCTCAAAATCGCTTCCAGAACTTATTTTCTGTTACGTAATTACAATCAGGTCAATTTACAGTTCGTGTCAAGTACGGTACGAGAATAGAAGCACCATCACAACAGTACTGTCGCTGTTTTTCATCGTCTTCGAGCTGCATTGAGCTGAGATCGAGAAAAGGAACGGTCATCGCTTTGAAAAGAAAAAGTATGGAAGCTTCCAAGAAACGAAAATCTGCTTCGGATGGTTCCAGTAAGAAACGTTTGAAAGCACGTGTTGGAAAAAGTGCGATACAATCCGCAAATGTCACTGATACAAAATTTCGTGCAGCATCTCTTGCTGTCAAAAAACAATTTGTTGATACCACGAGCCAAAGACGGGAAGGTGATGATGACATCAGCTCTATGATTATTTTGTCATCACGTGGAAAATCCTTGGAAGAACTTACAGTACAACTTCATCACACAGCATCTTCAGCACGACATTCCGCTGTTCGTGGTATTGCAAATGCAATAGATAATGCTAATATAAAAGCAATACAAGCATCCTTAGCAACATTGATACCAACTGTATCTAAATGTTGCATTGATGAAGATAAAGATGTTCGTAATTTGGGTTTGACGGTTTTACAAGATATGCTAAAAAAAGCTACTTCAATGACAAATACCCATGTTGATGATCAATGGGGTACCGCTGAAGCATCTGCAAGTACCAATGCAACTAATACCAATGCCGACGTCTTACGTCCATTTGTTCCATTAATAAGTGCCTATGCTACATCAGCACTCACAAGTTTAGATAAAGCGACTCGTATGGATGGTGGTCGATTTGTACAAATTTTATGTACCTCTATTCCTACGCTACTTTCCACGAATCGTGAAACGATACTGCAATTAGTATGCCCCTACATTGGTCTATTATCGGATCATATTAGTAATCAAACAAATCGTTTACAATGCTTACGATCCTTGACATCTTTACTTCGGATAGCAGCAAGGTCACTGACAACAAGTAGCAGTAGTAGTAATGTGAACGCGAATGATAGACGTGAGATGGTACGATGTGTTGGAGGAAAATGTTCAAATGCTATTTTCATAGCAGGTCTTGGATGTCGTCGTCGGTATGTACGGTCTTTGAAAAGTATTCATGGTTTGTCTCAACCCGAATATACACATCATGATTATGATGACAAGCAAACCGTCAGTACAACAAAAATACCAACATCAATTTATACCGACAATGGAGAAGATCTAGCCAACAAGGGCGCGAATCACAGTATGAATACTTGTCATGACCTGATGAAAAAGTTGTATGGTATTTGTGTAGAGCTTTTTGAACGGCGTCAAAAAGATAATTCAGATAATGGATATTGTTTGGATGTATCCGATATGGAAGAATTAGCACATTTAAGTACATTGATCAGTTGTTTTTTAGAAGGTTTCGGTGGTTCTCAAATCGCAGTATCAGTATTGCAACAGCAGCAGAAGCAGCGACAACAGTCTTCACAGCCAAAAAAAAAGAAGGAGGACAGCCTTCATGAAGTATGTTCATCACTATTGACATTATTACTTAATGCGTTTCCTATCCATGGAACTAGCGTTCAGAAAGAAACAATAAGCAGATACGAAGGAGTGAATTCCAATCTTTGCCACTTACTTATTGATCTTGGCAGTACACTTGAAACTAATATTAAAAGACCATCCTGGATTGGTAAAGTGTTGGATTATACATTATCAAAGATTGATGGAAATGTAGATAATACTGCTACTGCTACTTCCGCCTCTACAGTTGGGAATGAGAGTACAATAAATGTTGCTGCTAAACTTCTTTTGTTACAAGATGTCAACAAGGATCATATTTTGGATGATAAAACACGTTGTGTGCTTTTAGAGAAAACGCGTGATTGCTACTTTGGAACAAATCGGAATAACTTTCAACTAGATGCGGCAAGATCTGGTGGAGGACAATGTGCAGCTACACTTGTATGTAGGTTGTTGACAATTTTGAATTATGATTTGAATGATATTCCCCAAAATTTCAAATCACAAGTCATCGTACGTGATATGGTTCAGAAGTTGCCTCTATTGTTGTACGCTTGGGATGTTGACTTTCCTTTCCAGGCAAGTGTAGTATTAAACACTCTTATCAATGTTGTTCGACATTATGAACAACACCAAGATAAAAACGATACTACATTACAGACAGTGGTTACAGGTGGATTACGAAATAATATTGGTAAGCTTTTTATGTCGGGGCTTAAGAAGTGTGAAAGTAATGGCAAAAACAAAAGCAAATCTATGATAGTTGTCTTTTCCAACAAATGTTCGGAAAAGTCCGTATTTGAACGATACCCCGACCACATTCAACGTCAAGTGATTTCTCTGATTGGATTGGTTCAATCTCCAAATACTGAAACAATGGATGGTTTACTTCGATTCTGTACTCGTCGTGGTTTGAATCATCTACCACAATATGATAAGGATGAAAGTGATTCAATGATAAGTGGTGATCCAGATATTTGTGATTACATCGTCCACATGCTTCATACGATTCGTAGAAGCATGTCAATGCAGTCATATTTGGGGATCATAATTGGTCTAACTGGGATAGGTAAACGAAAGCAAAGTGATCGAATTTCGTCCTCCTCCTCAGTTGCTATTGCTGCCAAACAAGGTAGGCATTACCTTCGGTCATCCTGCAGATGTTTATGCCGCTCTGGTGGAATCAAAACTCTCCCCATGATTGTGCCGGTTTTGTCGATGTGGCTTGATAGAACATACAACAACAACGACAAGGATGAAAAAAAGGCTCCAGCATCTTCTTTATCGAGAGATCGTCTAGCAGGAGCAATGACGGTAACATCTATTCTTGCTAGCCTATTTTTAACGTCTATTCCAAGTACAATGCCACCACCTCCAGCAGATGGAAAATTATCTACGACTAGAAATGAATACTTGGATCATTTGGCATCTGTGGACAAACCTTTGGCACTTGCATTGAGTGATATACTTGCGATGATGGACTATGATAATAACCGAAATGAAACTCAGGACAAACTTCAAGAAATAGGTCCAGTAGTTGTAAGTTTTGTACTTTGGTTGTCACTTCCTTTATTTTACATTTGTTTCCACGTCACTTGGATTTAACATATTGTGTTTCTCTTTCTTAAAAACATGTGTTGGATTGAATTGTTTCCATTCATCTTTTTAGGCTTTGATTGAATCGTGTCCCAATCTTTTACCATTAATTACCAAGTACACTAGTCAGGACATTTTGGAACGCAAGCTTAGTACTAAGGTTAATAAATCAGATGCTGATGAGGAAGATTGGAACGTAGAGACGATGAGTTCCTTGTTACGCATTGCAGAACGATTAGATGAACATTTTGCTTTGAGTTCGGGTTCGGGCGGAGAAATTTCTACAACTCTATTGAATACATTCAAAATATTTCGAAAAGAACTTCTGAAATAAACCCATGTTTCGGAAACAGTTTACAGTAAAGTGAGGAACATTCAAAATGTGCAGTCAACCATGTGTCATACTTTTCCTCGGCCATATTTTCATGCGAATGCTTCCTTTTCCTCTCTCTCGTACAAATATTCAAGAATTGAAATTAGCAATTTCTCGTATGTTAGGGTTAGGGTTTCGAATTTATGGCACTTTCGGTGTGAGGGAAGCAGGACAGACCAGAGGGATGTAGTATAGTGATAACCTTACTTCTAGGAACACGTTACGTAGTTCATAGGAGTCTCACAGGTTATAAGCACCTATAAGCTTCCCCACGTATTTTTCAAACACCATCACACAGTTGTCTCAATACCTTCATAAGGTGTTAGAGTAACAGGAAGAACGACTGTGTTAACAAGACTGGCTGTGCCGTCTATTACCGTCGTCCGCATCCCATTGTCTTCCGATCGGATCGGATCGCAAAAATATTCGTTTACGCAGGCAGTCGTACCAATTCTACACGGACACGGGCACATGTATCTAGCAACGAGATACAGAACTCTCCATTAATTTTTGATACTCGCGTCGCCAAGCGACATACGAACACTCGAAAATGACCTCTCAATCCCGTTTTGGCACGAAAACCGTCCGCCACAGGTACTCACAGAAAGATACCCCCAGACCCCTTTTTGCACACATTGAATCCAACACCTCAACCCGTGCAGCACAGAGCAAGATTGGCACCTGTTGGTTGGTGAAATATGATACTCTAGTGAAAGAAAAGTTCTCGAAATGGAGAAAACATCCCGAACGATATGTCGATGACGATGACATGCTCGAGGCGGTTAAAACCCACTGTATTGCAGGAATCAAACGCAGCACAGGTAACATTGTTACCATTAAATTGAGACTCTACTACAACAAAGAAACTGGCCAACAATATTTGAATCCACTGGGATCCTTGGATACGACTCCAGCACCAACACCACCTACATCACCGACACCTTCGGACACCATGGATACAGCCGTACACGACAATGCAGCTTCCATCCGTGATGACCTCACGGACAAACTCATCAACACCACCCCATCCCCTGGTGCCCCCCCGGACCCAGCACCACCTGACTTACACCAACCCACATCAACATCTCCTCCTCGCAACACGGAATCCTCACCAACAGAGGAGACCAATCCACACGAATGGACAGAAGTCCAGGGCAATTCCAACCGAAACCAAAAATCTACCAAAATTACTCACATGAAGACTTCTTTCACCAACCCAACAGATAAATCCAAAACATTCGCCAAGATTTTACACAAGAATCAAAATACTCTTCAAGAGAACCAGGATTGTACACAAACTGCCCTACAATCAGCAAACCGCTAGGAACCTCTCACTACTCCTATTACCAAACTCCGCCCGACGTTTATTTTGGATGTCGCCACTACGAATGTCAATGACAATAGTAATGCAACTACTGATGCTGCTGTGACCGTCAATGGCAATACCAATGCAACTACTGATGTCAACCCCCGGCCTTCTAAACCATCACCTTCCATCCCCACCACACCGACACAACATACTGGCGCAACAACTGTACCCAAAACACCCGCAACCCAACAGCAATCGGATACATTATCACCTGCCACTATGCAGCATCTTGTAACTACTCTCCAAACCCAAGTCACAGACCTTCAACAACAAATCCAATTGTTATACCAGGCAGTTGCTGACAAAGGAGGCAAAGTAGAAGATAAGATGAGTCAAATCGAGGCAACCAAATATGACATTCGTGCCACACAATATCCAACATGATAATATTGCAAATATCCTACTTACGATGTCATCTCTACAACAGGATCATCACACTATCCAGCACCACATGGTCCTCTGTAACAAACAGATTGGCACACTTGAACAGGACAATACTTTGATGACTAAAACCATTGAAACCTTCGAAACCAACATCGAACACCTTAAGGACACCACCACGCAAACAGAGAATGCACAATGTCAGAAGGACATGCAGGCTTACCGTAATGAGATTCAACACGATATCCACACCCTTTAGTTGGAGATGAAGCAACACCATGAGAACCATGTACAATCCATGAAACAACTCCACCAAGAAATCAAGGACAAGATGCATTGCAAATTCGCTGCCATGGACAGTATTGTGCACAAGACAAGTGAAGAATCTTCACAGGTGGTACAATCCCAGTTGGCCAAGTTCCGCATCCATTTTGACCCTACGAAACAAGAGGAGATCCAGGCAAATATCACACACTTATACAAACAATTCAGACCACAACCATTGTCTACCACTTTCCAACAATGGATACAAGATGAGAAACAAACTGCTCTTAAAGAGATTGATGCACTACAAGCACTACTCCTTAAAAACATGGACCCATGTCTCCACCAGCTATGAGATAATTTTATACCTGGTTTTGGAAACCCCCCATTGCCAAAAATGCAAACAAAATTGGCTTGCGCTGAATTACCTGACAAACGCCCAAATCTCTCGTTTTTGACAAAGACGTCTCTGCGGACGACGTCAAAAGTACATCTCATTCTGAGACCATGGCAAATGATGACC
>WKLE02003373.1:0-18439 GCA_014885115.2 Asterionellopsis glacialis
CATCACGCGCCCCGTCTGTTTCTCCCTCATTATCACCATCGTTGAGTCCCTCTAGCTCGCCATCAATATCACCGACGTCCCAACCGTCGATTGCGCCGTCATCGACCCCGTCGACAAGTCCTTCGGAGTCTCCATCTTTATCTCCATCATTGGCTCCCTCTTCCGCTCCTTCATCATTACCATCCCTGTCGCCAACTTTGCAACCGTCAAGTAGTCCATCAGATTCTCCATCTTCTTCCCCATCATCAAGCCCCTCATTTGTTCCATCATTATCACCGTCGCTTGCACCATCAACTTCTCCATCATTTGCTCCGTCACTTACTCCGTCATCTTCCCCAACAGAAACCCCTCCTTGCCCCGCCGAGACAATAACTGTGACTGATATTACAGGAGACGATCAGCAATGTTCGATTGAGTATGACGATATGCCCATTCGCATACTCGAGCATACTCGATATGATGAAAATCATGGGGAATCCTGTGTGCAGTTTTATGTTGACCAAGCATTTTATGATACTCAACTTGATTACATGTATACTAACTATACGGACTGTGACGTCGCCATTTCTAGATGTAACAAACATGAAGATGTCAATTTTTATCACGCAGTTGGACCATCTAGTGGCAGATGTACTGATGGGTCGCTAATCGTCCAAGTCTATATACAAGATAACGCGGTGCTGTCCACGAGCGACACAGCTGCCCCCCCACTTAATTGTTTTGCACCTGCTGGTCCTAAATGTGTATGGACATTTGAAATCTCATGCGAATGTAGTAATCCAAATTGCCTTGAACCGACTACGCCATGTGTCGATGATAACGAATGCTGTTCCGAAACATGTTTCAAAGGATTTTGTGGCGAATACGAGCTGAACAAAAGATAAAAGAAAAAAAACCATTTTTTGGAATGATCAAATTACTACAGAGAGTCTTTTAGCTTTTGCAAAATCAACAAAATAGACATCAAAAGTCTATCTAGGCCTCTGCTGCATTTGTTTACTTTACGAGTAAACAAGCTACACCATTATACACATATACATATACATATATATACGTAAGAAAATAAAATAAAAATGACATATTTTTGAAAATAATACATCATACAATGGTTTTTTTACACCTCTAGAGGTAAGGTACAATTTGAAAACGACCGAAAATAATACATGATACAATGGTGTCTTTTACACCTCTAGAGGTAAAATTTGAAAACGACCGATTGTTGCTATACTTAAGCGCGGCCATGAACTTGATGCAGTTTCAACGCAGTTTCGATCTCTTTTGATCATCGTTTTTTTTCATCGTGACACAGTGAACACGTGATATTCTTCAAACCCTGCACGAAAAAACTCATCGGTCAAACCATGGCGGATCAAGTATTTTTATCTTTGTTAGGAGTGGGAGGGAGATTCAATTAATTGTTCACTTGTGTTTGTTATAAGTACACGATAAATGGATGATGAATTGCTAAGCCATATTCCACGCTATGGATGGCAGAAGAAAGACTTTGATCCGATTTGCCTTTGCATTGATTGTTTACTCTCGAAGCAAATCTCCTCTGAATACGATATATATTTTATAGAATAATTATATGCATCTTATATAAGTCCAGGTTTTTAAAAATCCATTTTATCAGTAGTAATAATAATCAGATGCTGATCGTCTTGCATTCCAACATCGATGACAGTCATCATGTAAAGATTCCTCTGAGTGTTTATAATAGCAAAAGACACCTAATGCAGTACACATGAGACATGTACAGCATGGATCACCGCATCCTGCATGGACGGTACAACACGTAAATCCCCAATCAAAACAATGAGGTGCATACATTTTTTCTTGGAGATGTTTTGTCAAAGTGTGCACGTGCTTCAATGATGATGTTGATTCTTCGTGAAGAATTTTTGGAGTTATCAGCCTCTGTTTTTTCTTTCTTTAAAAATCGATGTAGACAAAAAGAAAGACGCCGAAATGATCTCTACTCTAGAGAGAAGAGCATTCAAATTGGCGTTAAGTTTCTTTGTGCAAAGGCGCAAACTAAAGTAGTCCTAGTACTATGTTGCGTTGATCCGCAGATTCTTGACGCTACCTGAAAGACTTCGAACTACAGTAGAGTATGAGGACCTGTAGTCCTCTAAAGCCCTCTTCAACGAACCTGTAAGGCCTCTCTCTAGAGAAGTAGAGACTCGTCTCTGTGGAGGCACGCAGAGAAAAAAAAATCACCCACCGACATTATCAAGAACAAGAAGAATCCCTTCAAAGGTGGCGAGTCGAGTGAAATGTAATGTGAACGTAAATATCATGTAACATTGAATATCACGTATATTATCAACGAAATGGTGTACCATTACCGAATCCTGCAAAAGCGAACCTACTCGGCTAACCTTACTGAAATAATGCGATAATAGATGGAATATGTATATGGAAATTTTACCTGACATTCTTCGTCTTCCCAAAAATTCAGCATGTATCGCACCTTGTAAAATATATCAAAACTCCTGAATTGTACCTTACGAGTACCTCTGGTATCCGAGACATAAATTTAAAAGTATTCTTTTTTTGGCGATCCCGCGAAACTGTCTTCGCATTGGTGTTGAGTATGTAGCGGCAATACGAGGTAGTGTGTTGTCCCATCGTGCTCGTGTACCAGGTATTCGTACTACCCTGGGGTCTACCAAGTAAGCATACCCAGGTACAACACGGGGGGCTCTTCTGAAACAAGGTTAGTGATACAAAGAATATTTAGGGTTCATAGAAAGTGTTTCGAGTAGTGTTTCGCTAGAAATGTATGTGTATCGAAATACTGATATTTTAAAATTTTCAGATATATCACAAGAATGATCCATTTTTTGATTCGTTGCCTTCTATTAATTTATTTAAGTATGAATATTATTTAAAAGAACACATTCAAATTTCAGCGAAATTTCAGACATGCAATATCCGATCTAAGAAGAAAAATTTGGGCGAGCATAGAATGCATAAAGTGTGTTATGCGCACTACTCGTACGTACGATATTGACTGTCTGTACCAACGATTCCAAAAGAAACGGAATCGAAAAAGAAATTTTCCAACACCGGACACGAATTCAACATCTGTGAAACTCTCAGTCAAAGGCATTCTTGCGAAAGAACGAAAAGATAGAACAAGGATTGCATTGCTGTCACACATATACGCATACATTAGTGAAACAATCAAAGACCAGTACGACGATAACAGAACGATATCTAATCATCGTGCACACAAATACAAGAGAATTACATACAATATATATATTTGAACAACGAAAAAAAACACAAAACAATAATATGGTATCTTTGATTGATTGCTGTGGTGGTGCAACACCTTTAGATAATCTTAAATCTAATCAAACGGATGAATCTGATGATGTTGTATTAGAATGCAATTATGATAAGGATTTGACGTTACTTTATCAAATGATTGAAGAACAAGTTTGGGTGACGTGTTATGAATTCTTGACATCGGAACCTCAATTTGGTGCAGCTGCCAAGGGTGAAGCCCCCCGTGACCAAGCTGCCACATGGGTATCTCGATACGAAGAAAATGGTAAATTGCGATGGAGTCAACTTCCACTTCATGCTGCCATTATCTTTAAGGCACCCTTTAAGGTTGTAGAAGCCTTGATTAAATTGTATCCCAAGGCATTGAAAAGTCGTGACGATCAAGAAATGTTACCCTTGCACTTGGCATTCCGTTACGCTTCATCGGATAGTGTTTTGGCACTTATTCTTGATGGATATCCCGAGGCTATTGGTGTCAAGGGACATAAGGGTAAGCTACCACACGAATTTTCAGCAAGTGGTCCTAATCCAAGACGTGGTGAAATCATCCAAGAATATATTGATCAAATGACAGAGGGCGCCTTTGTATATGAAAAGAATAAAGAATACATGGAAAAGAAAAAGGCCAACAAGTCCAGCAATGCTAGTGACTTTGAAAAGATGCGTGCGGAATTAGAAGCAGAACGTGAAAAGGTGTCAGCCTTGGAGAAAGAAAAGGCTGCTATGGCCTTTGCTGCAGCAGGTGGTTTTGCAGAAGAAAAGAAGGATGATGAGGAATTCACTAGCGTTGTTGATATGTTGGAACAAGCACGTGTTTCAGCTGATGGTACTCCTGGTGTACCAGACGAAGAAACCGCTGCATTGGTAGATGAAAGTAAAACTACTGCAACGGAAGAAGCTACCACCGAAGAGACAGCTCCCGAGGAAGAAGAACCAAAAGAGGAAGAACCTGCATCTGCAACGGAGATTGTTGACACTCCTCCTGCTTCTGCATCTACTACCCCTACTTCTTCAAATAAGAAGAAGAGGAGTTTCAAACTTTTTGGCAGAAAAAAGAAGAATCAAAAGTCATCGAATTAAAAAAAATTGTTGATTTTTATGAATTGTGAAAGATATTAGTGAAGACAAGAAAAGAGAAACAAAGGATAGTCAGAGATTTGGATGTTATTTATTGTTGTGTGTAAGTAAATACATGTTTTGAAAAAAGAAACTA
This sequence comes from Asterionellopsis glacialis, assembly GCA_014885115.2. Classification (NCBI taxonomy): domain Eukaryota; phylum Bacillariophyta; class Plagiogrammaphyceae; order Rhaphoneidales; family Asterionellopsidaceae; genus Asterionellopsis; species Asterionellopsis glacialis. The sequence continues at coordinate 4,511 of WKLE02003373.1, forward strand.
AGAAACGAAGTAGCAATGTTTTTTAAATTTAACTTTTAGTAATTCTTGGGTGTTTGAGAAACTGAATTCGATGTAGGGTACGTGTACGAGCCAAGAGAACGATCGTTCGTCTGTCAAAACCACCAGCTTAATCTTGCGATGAAACTGTTATTCATGACATATGAATTTAAATCTCGCAAGAAGACGACGCTGTCGAGAAAAAGTAAAAAGTCAAAGATTAATAAAGAAAGCAAGATTTTGAATTCTTTAAAGTACCGTAGAGAATATGTGTTGTTAACGTTGAATGCCACTTTTAAAGTTTTTATCTTTATTTTTTCTTTTCTCACTTTAAGCAACACCACCGCCTTCATTTAAAATTGAAAACAATCCAGCAATCATGGCAACTAATCCAAAAACAATGTAAGAAATTGCTACAACAAAATCATAAACTTTAGGAAACGCTTCTTGTGGATCATCTTCTTCCACAATTTCTTCTTCGTCATCTTGTTGTTGTTGTTGCTTGGTTTTGTTATTCAAATCTCCGATTGGTTTAATCAATGCCTTGATTTCAGATGGTTTTTGAAGAGAAGTCGTGGATGTAGAACCATATGCTACACCTGAATCATCAGCTACATTTATAGAATTTCGAGGGATACTAAGTGTGCGTACTAAACTTCTACCTTCTTCGGCTGTCCCCAAGGCACTTGATGATCCTCCTGCTGCTGGTGACGGTTTCATTAAAGTTCTTGTTTGTTGTTGTCCTATTGTTGTTTGATGATCACCAGCATGTTTAAAATTACCCAATCGATTCGGATGCGGTGATTTTAATGCTTCTTCTTCATAATGTTGTTCTAAACTGAATTTACCAATCTGTGCAATTCGTACCCAAATAGGCATGAAGGTTATATACCAAACTACACCTTTGATGAATTTCACCAGAATGTTATCCCCTGATGATGAAGCACTCATATCATTTCCATCACTATCTAATATTCCACATAATTTTAAAAATTCTTCACCATGGACAGCCAAATAGGATGTTCCAGGACCAATATAACTTAAGAATGAACCTGCAATAGCACCTGTGACTGCCAGCACAGATCCTAAATCTTCTAATATTAGGGCTGGCATCAAGGTAAGCAAGTAAATCACCAATGTTACCAATACACGTCGATCTGTTCTGGCTAAAACAGAATGATCATCACCTTCATGAGCTTGGCGTCCTTTGAAGAATAACACAACGCATACATGTCGTGATACGAAGGAATCCATGGGGTACACACAAAACATGCAACATAGCAATGTACCCCTTGCGATGTTGGCTACACGATTATCAGAATCAAAATTGTTCAAAATATTGCCTTGGGTTTCTTCTGAAAAACCTAAATATCCTACCAACCCAATAGACGATGCCAAGAATCCTGATAAAAACAACGATAAACCCGTAACATTGGCCCATCTGGATCGTGTAGGCCGTTCTAACGATCCGGCAATAATGAATGCTGAATGTTGACAGACAAAGGCAAAGCTTAAGACACCTAATCCTGTAAACATGGTTTCGGGTTTAATCAGACTGGATGTTATCGTATGATTCCAACCACCATTTTGTTCTACAGTTGTACTAACAGGTGAATTATATACCACAAAGGCAACAATAAAAATATAAAATGAAACCGATATTTTGGATGTTTTTGCCAAGTCTGCCATATCACGTTGTGCACTCAAGGGGAAGAGGAATAACGCCGTGGCAATGGTGAGTGCCATGCGTTTCATACCCAAATCATCATCAGGTATACCCAATAAAAATGCAAGTGAATCTTTCATAATCATCATATACGATGTCATCGCACCATATGCCATGGTAAACATAAAAAGTGACATTGCCAAAAATCCTCTGTATCCAAAGGATGCCTCGTATAAGGTTTCGTACGATGGTACATTGACATGTTTGGCAGTATCAATCAAAAGTCGTAATGATTTTTCAGTAATGACGGCCACAATAATAACTAAGAGTATACCAGCCACTAATCCTGATTGTTGCAGGGCATATGGGATACCGACAATACCAGCACCAACAATAGAAACTACCAAATTGGAGGATGCACCGACAATAGATGATTTATGCTCAGCTTCCACCTTTTTCCGTTGCAGCCGTACAGTCCCACCTGGAGTGGATACTGGATGTAACTTTTTACGTGGGTCTGATGGACGAAAGAAGGGCGATTTAGGCACACCTGCTGTTCCGCTTCGTCCAGCAGTAGTGCGAGATGACGGTGGCATGTTGTTTATCCCTTCCAATCAAAATATATTTTGAGTTGATTCTTCAAATAATGTTTTTTGTGATTCTCTGTCCTACACACAATTGAATCGAGGGATTGTTCTTTTGTCAAATCTCAACAATAATACCTGGTGTTCGTAGAAATCTTTAGCTCTCCCGGCGATCTCACTTTGGAGGATTCCAGAGAACAAAAGAAGCGTTTTGGTATGATTGCACTGGTGTCGGGTCTGTCGATTGAAATTGCAATCTCTCGTACGAACTTCACCAAAGTTTGAAGGCGAAAAATAAATGAGAAACCAGATGGGATCCAAGACACACGCTACTGCCGGAAGGCGTTCGATGCGCACAAACATGTCAGCAGTACAGGTACATACAGTAACATATATAATATATCCGGGTACGCAATGTGAATACCAGAGGTACCGTAGAACCATCTTTGACAGCTCTTGTTTTCAAAAAATTAGGAGTAGTCTTCTTGGTAACAACTGATAAATGTACCCCGTTGACTGCTCGTAGTAGCTAGCGTGCATACCACCGCTTCGATATATAGTAGCATACAGATATTTTGAATAATATGATTTTCTGATTTAAAAGATAATGTATAAAATAATAATATGTATATGATATATTGTTCCCTAGCTTGTCCTGTGTACAGAAAAAGAAACGATTGACACGGTAACTGTACAGGAAATTTTTTTTTGCACTCCCCCCAATAAGTAAGAAGGACGATATGAAATTGAGAAGGGGGGAGGCGATGTACGTGCGTACGGATGTGAAACTCAGTCACGTAGGACTACGAACAGACAGAGATGTAGGTTTTTGGAATTTTGATTAAGTAATTAGGGTAAACGTTAGGACTGCCGGCCTTTTCTGGAGGAAAAAGCTGGAAATAACGCTGTACCCTGGTACACTGTAGCTGTACCATTACTAGCAGCTCAGTAAAAATGGCAAACCCAACAATCAAACACTATTGCGATGGTAGAATATGTATACATTTATACTGTATTCTTGACAAATGATATAACACATAACGGATGAGTTGAACGCATGCATGTTTCAGCGGGTATAAGACATGAATAAAACCTTACAATATTGGCGATGTAGTTGGCGATGTTTTTCACACGATTTGGTTCAATTCTATATGTATTCTTGTATATATATATTGTCTATGTAAACGATTTAACTATCCTATATCCTACTGGTATGTTTTTGTTCAGGAATGAACATTACTAATAGATCGCTCAAATTTTTCATTTCCCCGCTAAAATTCAATCCAAAGAATTTCTTCCTTATCAAAATACGCAGCTAGTACCATAACAAGCTATTGTCCATCATCTTTCCAGCACGTCGCACCTAGAGGTTTCACTTCAGAAAGCGCATTGTTTGTTCTTCCTGCTGTAAAATCTCCATTAGTAATTCATATCTAACAACTTTCTAGTTTAAAGAAGCATTCTGAATTATCATCAACAACAACAACAACCATGGCAGAAGTTATTAACAACGTATCCATCTTTTCGGAAACAACACCTCAACCAGAAAAAGTTGTGATTGAAGAAAAAAAGGAAGGTGATGAAGTTTTAACAGCCGCCTCCACCATGGCATTGTCACCAAAATCAGTGACTACGACTAATACTATTGGTGGTACCAAAGTTCGTGAATGTGATTTCGATACAGATTTAACACAATTGTATAGTCACTTACAAAACAAAAATTGGGATGCCACTATTGCACGTTCCAATGAAGTACCCACCGAAGCATCGACATGGGTTTCACGTAAGGAAAAGAATGGCAAATTACGATGGAGACTACTACCCCTTCATTCTGCCATTATCTTTAAGGCTCCTGAAAGTGTAATTGAGGCTCTTCTTTGTGCTTACCCCAAGGGTGCCCAATGCAAGGATGACCAGGGTATGCTCCCCATCCATCTTGCCTTTCGTAATGGTGCAACGGAAGATGTTGTCAATCTTCTTTTGGTAGCATTCCCTAAATCGATTGAAGTGAAAGATCGCAAGGGACGTATCCCACTTGAATTAGCACAAGCATCAGCCTCACCTAACAAGGATGCCTTTATTAAGGCTTTGGAACGTGGTCCTACCTACTATGCAGTGGCTGCTGCTGCAACCGAACGTGCTGCCGTCACTGCCGAACAGCGTGCCATCTTTGATGCCAAGTTGACATCTCTTCAATCCGATCATAAGTATGAGGTTGAAAGTCTCCGTGCTTCCGCTGAATCCACAAAAGCTGAAATGGAAGCCAAGATTGCCGAGTTGGAACAGGAACTCACCAAGACGGAAGAAACATCTCAAGTATTGGTCGATCATGTGAATTCCCTTGAGGCACAATTGGCATCTAGATCGGATACCGAACGCTTTTTGGCTACCAAGATTGCTGCCTTGGATTCTGATTTGAAGGAAGCCAATGAAAACAAGGCCATTTTGGAAGCTCAAGTGAACTCTGAAAAGTGTCAACTTATCGAAGAGAACAAGGAACTCAAGGTTAGATTGGACCCTCTTCAAGAAGAAAATAATTCTGCCAAGGATTTGTTGGTTCAACGTCAACACAAGATTGAGCAACTTACAGCTGAAATGGCTGAAATGGAGGCAACCTTCAAGGCTGATATGGAAAAGTATGAAGCAGATTTGAACAACGAAAAGGCCAACTCTGCTGTTTTGGAAGCTCAGTTGAAGAACAAGATTGAATCTGAGGGTATTTTGGCTGCACAAGTTTCCACCCTGGCAGGACGTTTGGCTGCTTCTGCTACTGATGCTGGATCTACCACGAATGCATACGCTTCACGCATCCGTTTGTTGGAATCAGAACGTTCCGCATTACGTAGTACTGTCAAGGCCTTAACACAGAAACTATCCGCTGTTGCCAAGGCTTTGGAAAGTATGACTCAGGATCAAGAACGTATCGTCCGAGCTGCTGCTACCCATGAAGCCGCCATGGCGGAAGCTGCTCAGGCACATGCAGCCATTGTAGCTGAAGCACAAGCTCATGAAGCTATTTACGCAAAGCAAACTGAGGAACGTAAGCAAGTAGCTATTCTTCTTCAACGACAGGAGGAAGAATTGGAACAAACCAAGAAGGATCGTGCATCCTTGATGGAAAAGGTTACAAATCAAGAAGAACAAATGGAAGAATCTGCCAAGGCACGTGAAGATTTGGTTGCCAGTGTCCAAAAGCAGAACCAAGACATGCAATCCTTGATTGACCGTGACTTGAAATTCATTCCTCAAGACTTGGCTGCAGCACCATCTCATGATGAAGGTGAAAAGGAAAAAATGGAAGAAATGATTGATGCCGTTGTAAAAACCACCGTAGCCGAATTGGAAGAAGCAGCAAATGCTGCTAAGGTAGAAGAAACTCCTGCCGAAACTGAAGATGCTGATGTTTCTCCCGAAGAAGATGCTCCTACGCCTGCCGCTGAAGAAGAAACTGCCGATACTCCTGCTGAAGAAGAAACTGCCGATACTCCTGCTGAAGAAGAAACTGTTGATGCTCCTAGTGAAGGGGTTGAGACTCCCGTTGAGGAATTCGCACCTGTTGAGGAGGAATCAGCTCCTGTGGAAACTGAAGCCGCCGTCGTTACTGAAGAAGAGAACTAATCTTCCATTTTGATTCATTTCAGAGGGGAGGTTGTTGTCTGAAAGAGATTGTATCCTTGGGGCGGGGTAGAGAAGAATACTGTCTTTTTTTACTTTTGCATTATGCATTTACATGTTGTTTAGTTTCCCACCACATCTAATACTATTACGGTACTTACCCCACAACTACTCGTTTTCTTCGAATATATGTATATATATATCAATCAAGTCAAGTCAATAGATTCTTTCAAGAGTGATTAATTAATGATTACACGGTATTCATAAACCCTCAAGCCACTGTTGTTGTGTTCACGTATCTAGTCTTTCATAAAATAGTCATTCCGTTTGTTGATTTTTTTATTCACATGTGCAAAGGAAGTATCACAAAAGTTGGTAATTTGCTGATTGCCGGCTCCAAAAAACTCGGTACTTAGCTCTCACTGGGTTAATGATACATTATTCGAGGGTCTCTAGTAGAACCCGTCCAATCTAATATTTTGAAAGCTGCGCAACTCGTGGGTCAGGAAACCTTCCATGAATGGCTCTGGTTTGGACGTACAAGCAGCATTTTTCCGAATAAAAGGATAAAGTCAAATGTCTAGTAGACAGAGTTTTCACAATCATCCTCACGATCTTAGTTCCTGCTTCTATGTTGCTCTGACATTGCCGGTGCTCTTCGTATGATTGATTGATAAAATTAAGTATGCTAACTCATAGCAATGCCTTAACGACGAAACTTCAAGTAGATGTAGTTTGGAAAGTTCAAATGTCATTCATCACGTTGAAACCATGGGTGCTGCAGTCGTTGGTAACATTTGTGTCACGGACAAGCATCGTCACGCCATGATGAAAGACAGATATATTAAAATCGATGATTCGGGTGGTCCGTGTGAGGAAGTAGTCCGAGAAAGCCTCCGAACTCGAAGAAAGTTATCATGCAAATACCATTTTCTCAGCAATATATTGTCCATAACTCCCTACATTAAATTATGCATGTATCATTTTCTCCCACTGAACAACGTCCACAACAATATTTAAAGAGGGGGGTAATGCACTAATCGAACACTAGCAGAGCTCGTCCGGACCTTTTTCGCACCTATTTCTGTTTCATAGTTTTGGTCCTGCTATAGAAAAGACGTACAAGATAGACTATTGAACAAGATAGACTATTGATTGTAGGAGACGAGATGCCAATGTATTGCTTTTAATATTTAAACACAGTTAGAAATCCAGCTTTAATATATTATATATAGACTACAATTCTATCAATGAGAACTGTAAATTTTGAAAAACTGATACAGGTATCACATAAAAATGAAGTTTTACAAATGTTTCAAACAAGTTCAGGATCAGTGGGAGTGGGAACTTGAGCTGATACAGTAGTATCTTGCTGTTGTGCTGCGGTAGTAGTAGTTATCTTTAATTCACGAAGTTCATCACGAATATCACGTAACAAACTTGCAATATTTTCGCTTTCATTACCATTCGTCTTGCGATCGACCATTTCAAATGAAGGTGGTGGAGGCTGTGGTGGACTGTTTTTCGATGACCGTTTCATGGCCCAAACTAACCTTTTAAATTCATGCGGGTTCTTTAATCCAGCAATGACTAATTCATGACGAACTTGATTTGAAGAGGCTGTATCAACATTGACAGTGCATAATACATTCTTGATACATAACATTGAATTACCTGCTGGTTCTTCAATGTCACAATCCGTAATTTTATCAAAGGGTACAGTTTTAGACGATTTGCCAGCATCTGTACATGGTAATCCCCAACATTGTGGTCGTTTGTCTTTTACAAAACGAATACCATCACGTGTCACAGCTACATGTTGTGAATACACGTTCCATTTTACATTCTTACGGAGGTAACATGGTGTACCGAAAATTGTAGCCGCCCAAAAGATAGGAAAGTACAACATTGAAGCTGCATAGGATGCCCAACCTATACTTGCGTAGAATGATTCCATCATTTCATAATCAAAATCAAATACAGCAACGATGTTTTCCGAATCAAAGTCATCATCAAAAAAGTCATCCTCCCATGTAATACCCTGTGATTCAGGTATCATGGCAGCAAAGTCTGGATTTACCGTGCGAACATAGTGATTATGACCACCATAATTTTCAGCTGCTGGTTTATGAAGGTCAACACCATTCATACCATCAACATCCGTAACGATTGGAGATTCATTGACAGCTGTTGCAACAGCAGTGTATTCAATGCCATTATTGGAGGCTGTACTTTTTTTCGACGACATTGTCCAAGAAGATTTGGTTTGTCGGTTGCCTGTTTTTTGTGAGCGAGAGAGGGTGCGTTTGTGCTTTGCTGTCAATTGAAAAATCTCTCACCGAAAAGATAGGTCCTACTGTATTTGTTTGGTATATTCCCTACATACAGGATGTTTCATACTAAATCATCGTACCATGTATTGTCAACACGTGCTCTCAGAACAAGATTTAATTGAGTCGAAGGAGTCTATTCGTGGGAAGCTCAGAACAAGATTTAATTGAGTCGAAAGAGTCTATTCGTGGGTTTCTTGATTGTTCGACCTGAGATAAAAGTAGACTCTAGCTAGAGGGGAATACTACGAGAGGACTACTAGCTCACAAAAGCGATTATCTTCTAATCTTTGAGCCAAAACTCCAGGGTCTATTGGTAAATTTTGTTTTTCTCCATTTTTAAAATTGAATATTTCTTGGATGGAAATAATCTCCATGCTAACGGACAGACAGTGATGATTCAAGAGTGATCTTTACCGTTGTCACTTGCCAAAATTGATTTGAATCGAAAGAGTCTAAACGGTATTTGGGTTTCGTTTGTCTATGCAAACAAGTAATTTTTTAATTGTTGGAATCGAAACTGCTGTACATATAAAGTCTAGTAATCAACTACCAATGTAATAATGAATATGGTCTGGAGGTGGATGTTGACCTTGGTCTGTGCAGGCCCAACCAGTTTTAGGTGGCAAGAGAGAAGTGTATTCATTTTCCCATGTATACAAAATTTCTTGTGAATTATTCTCTGTATAAAATGAAATGGTCCAATTTTTGCCAAATGGATCTAAAGCTTCCAATTTCAATATTCCAATCTCGTTATTGTCGTCATTACCACCATCGTCTCGATTCATGATACCCAAGTGATTACGATTAGTGTTGGTAGAAATTTTGTGGTACTGCTTTTTCATTGCTCCATAGATAGGTCCATCAGCTCTGTTGTATGCAATAGTATATTCGCCATTGACACGACTTGAACCTGATCCATTGATAATTAATCGATCAACATTTAACTTTTGCAACATGTCATTTTGTTCATCCAAAAGCTGCATTCGAGATGAAAATAAGTCAGGAAATGATGACTCCTGAACATAACTTCTCATTTCTGATGTAGAAAGGTGTTCCTTTGCCATAACTTTCTTCACAATCGTAGCAACAACTTTATCACCTGCCAACTTCAATAAACGTTGAAGACAAACCCGTTGGTTATTCTTTTCTTGTTCATTACCAATCAATATAAACTGACTTCCACTTAGCATCAAAATCTTTTCGGCATATTCCACGGCTCTGTCCTTTGATTTTGGTAATTTCATATCATGAGACATTTCCAATGCTTTTGTGAAATGGGGAAATTCTTCATGACTTACATACCTAAAAGCAGTAAAATCATCAATTACAAGCTTGATTGTATAATGAATATATTCATCACAGAGATCAATACCATCTTGAAATTCATATTTGTCATAAATGGGTAATACATCAGGTATATCTGGCACTTGAAGCTCTCGTCCACCAAGTGGCGTTAAATAATTTAATAATCGTACCCATGTGTCTGGCTCAATATCCGGAAAGGTAATTTTTTTGGTAGCTCGCTCTTGCATGGGAATGGACAGCATGGTATCAATGTAGGCACTTTGACTTGCCAACAACACACTGTGACATTTAAATACCTGTTGTTGACCTTCTGAAGCTCCAACAATTACCTCAAGGTCAGGTTCCACAGATTTTAATTCTCTTCCAAAAGGACCCGTCATTTTCTTGGTTGCCATTATTTTGTCTTCGTCATTTTTCTCAACATCATCGATTTGCCTTTGAAATTCAACGAATGACATTCCTTCATCGTCTGCCATGATATTTTATTACGTCTGTCTTTTTCCAAAAACTTTCGTAGATATCCAATCATTAGAATTTACTGAAAACTCGATTGATACATCCAGAACAAGAACAGAACCACCACAACATGCAGCAACCTCTGCTTGGACTCGATCTTGTACCAAGGCACCAATACCAATACCAGGTTGTTTGTTAGTACTGTCACGTTTTTTGTTCTTACTCTGGCGGTCTCCCTGCAGAAGGGACATTGTGTGGGCGGGGGGTGTCCATCCTGATCAAATAATTACCGGTAGTGCCAGTACTGATGGATCGTCCTATGTACCTGTACTTACTATTAGTGCTACATTCCTGTTGGTTAATACAGTTTGCCTGTAGCAGGTAGATAGTACTCTAACACAGTTTATCACTCCCCAGAAATCGTAGAATAGAAATGTTTTCCAACGCATATTATGCCTGGTAGGGTCAAATTCAGGAAAGCACTTTTCCAAATAATCTATGTACCAACAGTGTTAACGGATGCGGTTAACATTGAATTTATTCCCTGGAATCGTACGATTGCTAGGGAGTGACAAGAAAAAATATCAAATAATTTTCTCAAAAAGGCCACAAGATGACCCGATTTGAAAAAAGAGATTAAACTGTTTGCAAAAATTTCGCATTTCTATAGTTGATACTCCTATTGCATTTGGTATGCGTCCACTATCTTTCAAATTCTACAATGTAGATAGATGATCAGAACATTGCTACTGTAGTAACCTGACCATCTTTTCACGCTGCATTTGATTCCCATCAGATCAATAGCCCTTATTACCAGAAAGAGTACCTAAAAGAATTAAACTGATTACACTACATTGGCCAGCTAATCAGTTTCACCCGGTATGTTAGATGGTTCTTCGCGACATACTAATGCTTCCACATCTGTCGCTGTAGTCCTCTTTGTTGTTGACGATGAAGATGGAAGTTGCTGTTGCTGGTTCTTCGTATTGTTACCAGATTCTTTTGCTTGTGAAGTCGCAACAATGCGAGCTTGAGGAACTAGTGATGACTGTGGTTGTAGATTTGAAGACAAACTCATGGTAGCTGCAGCAGTACTGGTAGTTGGTCCAGCTCCAATAGCACTAGAAGCTGGAATGTAATGACGGTGATGGTGACTACCACCACTACTGCGGCCATTACTAAGTAAGGAAATAGCAGCATTAGAACTAGCAACAGCTCTTTTTGAAGTTTTTGTTCCAGTAGTTGCTGTCAACATGGACGAAGAATGATATTCTTCATCACTACTACTTGGGTCTAACCATTCACCTGTTTTGATACATATCCGTCGTTCTTTCTTCTTTTTCTTCTTTTTCTTGACCTTTTGTGGTGGATGTTGAGGGTGTTGAACGTGCTGCTGCTGGTTATGATGCGATGATGGTGGAAGTACCAAGTATCCAGGATGTTCCCCGAATTGTTGTTGGAGAGTGCTACTACTACCAACATCATTCCCATTTGCAACAACCGACACCGTGCCATTTAAAAATGGTGAAGCAGCAGTTATTCTAGTTGCTGTTGCAGATGGCGTTGTTGTTGAAGTAGTAGCTGTAGTCGTCGACAAGGATCCTTGAGGCTGTTGCTGTTGTACACCAGAAATACCACTTTTACTACTTGTTGTAGCTATTGATGCTGCTTGAAACAGTTGTTTTGATATTGGTTCAACACCAGGTAAAACACTCATTGCCAATTCTCGTGAATTATTAGCAAAGACATGACGCGTATGATCTTCATCTGCCAATAATGTATCAATAGCATCAGCTACAATCATACATGTAGCGGAACTGACAGCTTGTTCAATCAAAGGAAGTTTTGTTTTTACTGCAGTTATTGTTGATGTTGATGATGCCTTGCTTGTTGGTTGTGTCCCACTGGTAGTCGATGGCATGATCGTGTCATTTGCATCAGTAGTAGTTAAAACTTGAGGGACCTTGTTGATAAAATCGGCAACTTCTGAAGTTGTTGATATAGAAACGCTTGTAGCAGCAGTTGACCATGCTGCTCTTCTTGGTGTCCCCGTTGTCCTGGTAGCCACATTTGTTGACAATTGTAACGTTTCAGATGTTATTGCCACTGCCAACTCATGACGACGCTGATTCTCTTGTTGATTCAATGCGGATGTATATGTTGTAGTAGTACTTGAGGTAATTGTTGTAGGCGATTGTGATTGTTGCTGTTGCTGTTGGGTATGATCATTGTCCATACTCTCTTGCTGTTTTTGTTCCTCTATTTCCTTCCGACAATTAGTAGGTGGTTCATCTTGAGACGACACAGTGCGAACATGTGCTGGCGAAAGACGTCGCTTCGATGCCGCTGTTGAGTCTGTTGTTGAAGAGATTTGAATGGGCAATGCTGTTGAGGATGAATCTCTTCCTCTTGTTCCTCCCTCTCGCTCTCCTGAAGAGGTTTGTAACGATGTAGCAGCCATAGTAGCAGCTAAGGATGAAGATTCGGATGATGGTTCACCTGTACTCGTTGTAGATGGTAGTAGTCCTCCTCCTTTTCCTTCAGTTCTGGATGTATCAGTCATTGTTGATTGGTCTGCAGCATTCACATTGGGAAATAAATGAAAATCACCACCAAATTCTTCATGCAATCTTGACCGTCGAAAGATACAAATGTCATTCTTATCTTTATGACTTTGATTCATAGCACTAGCAGGTGAAGAAGAAGAAGATGAACTACAAGTACCATTGGTACCGTTCGTATTCGATGACGATGCCGATGATATAGGACGTATCCCCAAACGTTCTAATCCATGACAAAATCTTGAAAATGTAAGTATGCCTGGTATATAATGCTGTTGCAATATCATTGATTCAAATTCATATGGACGTATAGCTATCAATTTTTGATCAGGTAAGAATGTGATAATATCATTCAATGATATATCGTGTAACAATTTCATCAATATTTGATGGAAAGTTATGTTTGTATTATAAAAATGACCTGGATGATGATGATCTATTTGAGCCTGTCGAGGATGATCCTGTATTGGTTGTTGTTGTTGTTGTTGTTGTTGTTGTTGTTGCGGCGGTGGTTGTGGCGGTAAGGCAAGAGATACTTGTTTCTTAGTTGTTGTTGCTGCTGATCCGATTACTGTCGCTGTTGTTGCATGAGTCGTCTCAGGAAGCATTGTAGGTGTGGAGCTGGATGGTGGTATACTTGTTGTCACGGATGCTTGCTGTTGCTGTTGTTCGTGTTGAGAACCATCGTCATTACTCGTTTCAGTCTTTGCTGTCTCTTGCTGTTGTTGCACATCACTTTGTTCGTTTTGTTCGTGTTGGCTTTTTCCTTCTTTTGATGTTTGTGGCATGCTAGTTGATGAAGTGGGCAAGCTAGTGTCTGTATCATAGGCATGACTACTTGTATTACTGTCATATTCATCTGAAGAATGTTTAATTTCACCTAATCTCGCAGTTGCAGCTGCCATCAATGCTGATAATCCATCAAGTGCATTATTATTCTCAAGGTTGCTTTCGGATGCTGCTGCTGATTTCATTGTTATTAGAGTTGTATTATTCGCAGTTGTAGTCAACATGCTGTTGTTGCTGATCTTGTCAGAAGAAGAGGTTGACGATAGAGACTGCTCGTGAACATGTCGACCTTGCATTGCAGTCACACAGAATAGCCTCTTGTCTCCGAAATAAACGCCAACGCACTTTCTTCAACAATTTGACTTGGAATCTAAACCAATTGGGATATGAATACTACCACGAAAGACCGTTCCCCCCTTTCTGTTGAAATAATATAACCCTCGATAGCTTTATAGAGACTTCTAGAGAAACTACCTGGGTACATTGATCTCTTACTTTCAATCAGGAGGCGATTATCGTTCTTATTCTACTACAAAGTAGACTTTTTTGGCTCGAAAGATAAGATAAGAATTGGGTTTCAATTATGCCAGTGACTATTTTTCTAAAAATCTTGAATGAAAAAT